>CAXIUB010000218.1:0-67233 GCA_964034835.1 Muscina levida | reverse complement strand
GTGCGAACCTTGGCTGCAACCATGATCCGAGCCAATATTAGCACCACGGATCACACGCACGTCCATGACACTAGATGCATGCCTGCCATCAATTACCACATGATCAATTTGATTTTTGGTGTTTTGATCGGGGGGTAGCCAAGTTGCCTTGTGGATATCTTTGTGCTGGAATCTGGTTCCACTAACTACCATGTTTCTTCCCGCTGCGAAGGTAACCAGCCTAAAACCGTTGTCTGACGTGTCGGTATGCAGGCTGAATTTACCGATCGATGGACCAAGAACATCTTCCCTTCCTATTTTTGCATTAAAGTCTCCCAGAACAATTTTAATGTCGTGGCCAGGGCAGCGGTCGTATGTTTCCTCTAGGCGCTCGTAAAATGCATCTTTAATCTCATCGTCTTTATCTTCCGTCGGGGCGTGTACACAAATCAGCGTGATGTAAAAATATTTCGCCCGGATGCGAATGGTTGGCTATTCGGTCACTTACGGGGTTAAACCGCGTGACCAGGTGTCGAAGTCTCTTGCCGACTATGAAACCACATCCAAATTCGTGTCTTTCTGCATGGCAGCTGTAAAAGATGTCACAGTTCTTTCGTCGTGTGCATCCCTGTCCCGTCCATCTCATTTCCTGTATGGCGGTGATGTCAGCCTTGTATTTGTCGAGGACATCCGCCAGTTGGATAGAGGCACCATCTCTGTAAAGAGTTCGGACATTCCAGGTGCATATCCTTAAATCATGGTCCTTATATCGTTTGCGGGGTTCGTCAACATTTGGGGGGTTCTTGTTTTATTTATTCTCCGTGTTTTCATAATAAATTTTGTTTAAGGAGAGTGGCTTATTAGGCCTCCGCTCCCGATCCTAGTTTCTTGCGGCTGCCAAAGCCACTAGGAGAGCCTGTGTTGAGCTTCAGTAACTTCTGTTACCTAATTCCTAAGACGCATCGGTGGTAGCATGCCGATTAGGTTACTCAACGTTTCGCCTTTTAACTCTAGCTAACTTCTAAGCGGTTGCTTTAAAGTCATTGCCCAGGGAATACTTGGTCTAAGACCGGAAGTAGTTAGCTGCTTGGACAGTGCCGCAAAGGAATCGATTCTGGTCACTCCCAAGTGAGTGACAATCAGTAACTTTCAGCCTCTGGGCAAAGTCCCATTTCCCCTCACACTTACCCTTACCCTCAGTAAAACAAATAATTTTCTGTTATAAGTGGCACATTTGTATGGGAGGTACGAGAAGGGGTGTGTTTAGGCTTCCAGATTTATTCTCCATTACTTTATCCCGTTATAGCTTTACTAATTACAGAATTTGGGCACGATTGCCTTGGGTGTACTGATATTATTTGTACATCCCTAAAGTGGGCGGAAAGGTACATTTGTATGGGAGGTACCACAAGGGGCGTCGCTAGACTTCTAATTTTTTCTCCAAAACTTTGTCCTGTTATAACATAACAAAATACAGAATTTGGTCACGATCGTGTCGAGTGTATTGATATTATTACCCTTTTTCTAAAGTGTGCGGAGTGGTACATTTGTATGGGAGGTACCAGAAGGGGCGTGTCTAGACTTCCAGATTTTTTCTCCAAAACTTTATCCTGCTTAAACATTACCAAATACAGAATTTGGACACGATCGCGTTAGGTCTTTTAATAATATTAATCGATTTCTAAAGTGGGCGGTACCAGATGTGTATGGGAGGTACCAGATGGGGCGTGAATAGACTTCCAATTTTTTTCTCCAAAACTTTATCCTGTTATTGCTTTACTAAAAATAGAATTTGGGTACGATCACGTTTAATTTATTGATATTATTTCTCCATCTCTATAGTGGGCGGAAAGGTAGATTTGTATGGGAGGTACCAGAAGGGGCGTGGCTAGGCTTTCAAAAATTTTTCCAAAACTTTATCCTGTTATAGCTTTACCAAATAAAGAATTCGGGGACGATCCCGTAAGGTGTATTGATATTATTACTCGAATTCTAAGGTTGGCGGAATGATGTATTTGTATGGGAGGTACCAGAAGTGGCGGGGCCATGTAGCCCATTTGCAATACCGTAAGTAGTTTTGAGAAAATAATAACTCGTGCAAAATTTCAAAACATTTGGTTGCGTCTTTCGAAAGTTATCGTGCGAACCAGCCGGACAGCCACCAGACAGACAGACAGACGGACATGGCTCAAACGACTTAAAAAGTCATGAATCGAATTTGGTTCAAAGAAACCTAGGGTCTAAAGTCACTCCTTCTATGTGTTACACTTTTGGGTCGTATCAAATGATATATACCTTCATCCCTAAGGGTGATGGTATAAAAAGCACAAACCTTTTAAATAAGCAAGATCGCTTGAAATCATTAAATTAAGCAGCATCAGCAATATTCAGCATATGCTGAAAATTGGTCGCCTAAGTTATAACTTAACAAAATACAAAATTTGGGCACGATCGTGCCGAGTGTGTTGATATTATTACTCCATCTCTAAAGTGGGCGGAGTGGTACATTTGTATGGGAGGTAGAAGGGGCGTATCTAGACTTCCAGATTTTTTCTCCAAAACTTTATCCTGCTTAAACTTTACTAAATACAGAATTTTGGCACAATCGCGTTAGGTGTATTAACAATATTAATCGATTTCAAAAGTGGACAATACCAGATGTGTATCGGAGGTGCCAGATATGGCGTGGCTAGACTTCCAGTTTTTTCTCCAAAATCTGTATACAGCTATAGCTTTACTAAATAAAGAATTTGGGTACGATCGCGTTGGATTTATTGATGTTATTACTCCATCTCTAAAGTGGGCGGAAATGTACATTTGTATGGGAGGTAACATAAAGGGCGTGGCTAGACTTCCAATTTTTATACCATCACCCGTAGGGATGAAGGTATATATCATTCGATACGAGCCAAAAGTGTAACACATAGAAGGAGTCACTTTAGACCCTAGGTTTCTTTGAACCAAATTCGATTCATGACTTTTTAAGTCGTTTGAGCCATGTCCGTCTGTCTGTCTGTCTGTCTGTCTGTCTGTCGGGTGGCTGTCCGGCTGGTTCGCACGATAACTTTCGAAAGACGCAACCAAATGTTTTGAAATTTTGCACGAGTTATTATTTTCTCAAAACTACTTACGGTATTGCAAATGGGCTACATGGCCCCGCCCCTTCTGGTACCTCCCATACAAATACATCATTCCGCCCACTTTAGAAATCGAGTAATAATATCAATACACCCTACGGGATCGTCCCCAAATTCTGTATTTAGTAAAGCTATAACAGGATAAAGTTTTGGAAAAAATTTTGAAAGCCTAGCCACGCCCCTTCTGGTACCTCCCATACAAATCTACCTTTCCGCCCACTATAGAGATGGAGAAATAATATCAATAAATTAAACGTGATCGTACCCAAATTCTATTTTGAGTAAAGCTATAACAAGATAAAGTTTTAGAGAAAAAAATTGGAAGTCTATTCACGCCCCATCTGGTACCTCCCATACACATCTGGTACCACTTTAGAAATCGATTAATATTATTAAAAGACCTAACGCGATCGTGCCCAAATTCTGTATTTGGTAAAGTTTAAGCAGGATAAAGTTTTGGAGAAAAAATCTGGAAGTCTAGACACGCCCCTTCTGGTACCTCCCATACAAATGTACCACTCCGCCCACTTTAGAAATAGGGTAATAATATCAATACACTCAACACGATCGTGCCCAAATTCTGTATTTTGTTATGTTATAACAGGACAAAGTTTTGGAGAAAAAATCTGGAAGTCTAGACACGCCCCTTCTGGTACCTCCCATACAAATGTACCACTCCGCCCACTTTAGAAATAGGGTAATAATATCAATACACTCGACACGATCGTGCCCAAATTCTGTATTTTGTTATATTATAACAGGACAAAGTTTTGGAGAAAAAATTGGAAGTCTAGATACGCCCCTTATGGTACCTCCCATACAAATGTACCTTTCCGCCCACTTTTGGGATGTAGTAATAATATCAGTACACCCAACGCAATCGTGCGCAAATTCTGTATTTAGTAAAGCTATAACAGGATAAAGTTATGGAGAATAAATCTGGAGCCTAAACACACCCCTTCACGTACCTCCCATATAAATGTACCAATTTCGAAATCGAGTAATAATATCAATAAAATAGAAAATTATTTGTTTTACTGAGGGTAAGGGTAAATGTAAGTCGGGTTGCCCGACTGAAACTTTCTAACTGGTTTTAATTACAAATCGATTATTTTTAATAACTCAAGACTTAAACAATATATTATATTGGGTGATGGTATTTATCAGTCAGTTTAACTGACTGAAATTTCTGTACTGGTTATACCATCATCCGTAGGGATGAAGGTATATATCATTTGATACGACCCAAAAGTGTAACACATAGAAGGAGTGACTTTAGACCCTAGGTTTCTTTGAACCAAATTCGATTCATGACTTTTTAAGTCGTTTGAGCCATGTCCGTCTGTCTGTCTGTCTGTCTGTCTGTCTGTCGGGTGGCTGTCCGGCTGGTTCGCACGATAACTTTCGAAAGACGCAACCAAATGTTTTGAAATTTTGCACGAGTTATTATTTTCTCAAAACTACTTACGGTATTGCAAATGGGCTACATGGCCCCGCCCCTTCTGGTACCTCCCATACAAATACATCATTCCGCCCACTTTAGAAATCGAGTAATAATATCAATACACCCTAAGGGATCGTCCCCAAATTCTGTATTTAGTAAAGCTATAACAGGATAAAGTTTTGGAAAAAATTTTGAAAGCCTAGCCACGCCTCTTCTGGTACCTCCCATACAAATCTACCTTTCCGCCCACTATAGAGATGGAGAAATAATATCAATAAATTAAACGTGATCGTACCCAAATTCTATTTTGAGTAAAGCTATAACAGTATAAAGTTTTAGAGAAAAAAATTGGAAGTCTATTCACGCCCCATCTGGTACCTCCCATACACACCTGGTACCGCCCACTTTAGAAATCGATTAATATTATTAAAAGACCTAACGCGATCGTGCCCAAATTCTGTATTTGGTAAAGTTTAAGCAGGATAAAGTTTTGGAGAAAAAATCTGGAAGTCTAGACACGCCCCTTCTGGTACCTCCCATACAAATGTACCACTCCGCCCACTTTAGAAATAGGGTAATAATATCAATACACTCGATACGATCGTGCCCAAATTCTGTATTTTGTTTTATTATAACAGGACAAAGTTTTGGAGAAAAAATTGGAAGTCTAGACACGCCCCTTATGGTACCTCCCATACAAATGTACCTTTCCGCCCACTTTTGGGATGTAGTAATAATATCAGTACACCCAACGCAATCGTGCGCAAATTCTGTATTTAGTAAATCTATAACAGGATAAAGTTATGGAGAATAAATCTGGAGCCTAAACACACCCCTTCACGTACCTTCCATATAAATGTACCACTCCGCCCAATTTCGAAATCGAGTAATAATATCAATAAAATAGAAAATTATTTGTTTTACTGAGGGTAAGGGTAAATGTAAGTCGGGTTGCCCGACTGAAACTTTCTAACTGGTTTTAATTACAAATCGATTATTTTCAATAACTCAAGACAATATATTATATTGGGTGATGGTATTTATCAGTCAGTTTAACTGACTGAAATTTCTGTACTGGTTATACCATCACCCTTAGGGATGAGGGTATATATCATTTGATACGACCCAAAAGTGTAACACATAGAAGGAGTGACTTTATACCCTAGGTTTCTTTGAACCAAATTCGATTCATGACTTTTTAAGTCGTTTGAGCCATGTCCGTCTGTCTGTCTGTCTGTCTGTCTGTCTGTCTGTCTGGTGGCTGTCCGGCTGGTTCGCACGATAACTTTCGAAAGACGCAACCAAATGTTTTGAAATTTTGCACAAGTTATTATTTTCTCAAAACTACTTACGGTATTGCAAATGGGCTACATGGCCCCGCCCCTTCTGGTACCTCCCATACAAATACATCATTCCGCCCACTTTAGAAATAGAGTAATAATATCAATACACCCTACGGGATCGTCCCCAAATTCTGTATTTAGTAAAGCTATAACAGGATAAAGTTTTGGAAAAAATTTTGAAAGCCAAGCCACGCCCCTTCTGGTACCTCCCATACAATTCTACCTTTCCGCCCACTATCGAGATGGAGAAATAATATCAATAAATGAAACGTGATCGTACCCAAATTCTATTTTAAGTAAAGCTATAACAGGATAAAGTTTTGGAGAAAAAAATTTGAAGTCTATTCACGCCCCATCTGGTACCTCCCATACACATCTGGTACCGCCCACTTTGGAAATCGATTAATATTATTAAAAGACCTAAAGCGATCGTGCCCAAATTCAGTATTTGGTAAAGTTTAAGCAGGATAAAGTTTTGGAGAAAAAATCTGGAAGTCTAGACACGCCCCTTCTGGTACCTCCCATACAAATTTACCACTCCGCCCACTTTAGAAATAGGGTAATAATATCAATACACTCGACATGATCGTGCCCAAATTCTGTATTTTGTTATGTTATAACAGGACAAAGTTTTGGAGAAAAAATTGGAAGTCTAGCGACGCCCCTTATGGTACCTCCCATACAAATGTACCTTTCCGCCCACTTTAGGGATGTACTAATAATATCAGCACACCCAAGGCAATCGTGCCCAAATTCTGTAATTAGTAAAGCTATAACAGGATAAAGTAATGGAGAATAAATCTGGAATCCTAACCACACCCCTTCTCGTACCTCCCATACAAATGTACCACTCCGCCCACTTTCGAAATCGAGTAATAATATCAATATAATAGAAAATTATTTGTTTTACTGAGGGTAAGGGTAAATGTTAGTTGTGTTGCCCGACTGAAACTTTTTAACTGGTTTTAATTACAAATCGGTTAATTTCAATAACTCAAGACTTCAACAATATCTTATATTGGGTGATGGTATTTATCAGTCAGTTTAACTGACTGAAATTTCTGTACTGGTTTTTCCAAAACTTTATCCTGTAATAGCTTTACTAAGTGCAGGATTTGGGTACTATCCCATTGGGTGTATTGATATTTTTACTCGATTTCTAAAGTGGGCGGAATGATGTATTTGTATGGGAGGTACCAGAAGGAGCGTGGCCATGTATCCCATTTGCAATACAGTAATTAGCTTGGGAGAAATATTAGCTCGTGCAAAATTTCAAGACATTTGGTTGCGTCTTGCGAAAGTTATCGGGCGAACCATCCGGACAGCCACACGGACATGCCTCAAACGACTTAAAAAGTCATGAAGTGACTCCTTCTATGTGGTACACTTCGCCCACTTCAGAGATGGAGTAATAATATCATTACACCCAACTCGATCGTGCCCAAAATCTGTATTTAGTAAAGCTTTAACAGGATAAAGTTTTGGAGAAAAAATCTGGAAGTCTGGACATGCCCCTACTGGTACCTCCCATACAAATAAAAATCAGTAATAATATCAATATAATAGAACATTTTTTGTTTTACTGAGGGTGATGGTATATGTAAGTCGGGTTGCCCGACTGAAACTTTCTCAATGGTTATGTTTGTTTGAGTGCACTTGCACATGATGTGAGAATTGAGAACGCAATGATAATTCGCATTCAAATTCTTCATCTATGTCGAGCAGAGCATAATAATTAACTTAAACTTAATTTCCCTTTGCACCCCATGAATGAGGTATGGGAAAGCTTCTCGCGTTGTTGTGAATTAACACGCTTTCTTTTTTAGATTCACATTTTAATAATTACTCTTCGCATATTTGTTTTTTGTGTTTTCGGTAATTGTGGTATTTTTGCGTTTTCTGTCATTATTAGGAGTAGTGTTTTTAATCTCTGATGAATTAGATTTTTGAGCATTTAGCTCATACATTTTTTTCCAATGAGATATAACACTATATAACACTAATATCTCTACATTTTATGGTGGAATCATGAGGCAAAGACATTCACTTCTTAAAAAAGGACAAAACGGAGATGCACAACAAAAGATCCTTTTATATTAGAAAAGAATCAGCTAGGATTTTTTTCAAGTGCATTTTTAATGTACAATTGACTCCCAACAAAACCCCGTTTATGGAGGACAATGGACTTCGTATGATTACCACGTTTTTGACCCGCCCCACAGTGGGAAAAAAGTTGTTTGGACATTTGAAACTTAGGCCGCAACTCTTGACCGATTGTGCACAGAAAGTATATTCTTTTATGCTGCATTTCTTACAGCTATTCTTATTAAAATTTGTCAAAGTCGATAAAAAAAATTTTTGACTTTAATTTCAAATAATTTTTGATTACGTGTTCAAAAGAATTAACACGAACCTTAATTATTGTGAACAACTGTTACGAATTAAACTACTTGAAAATATAAGCAAAACCTCTATTTTTGGCTTAACTACAAGCAAAGACACTATTTTAACACTTTATCTCGATGTCCTGCTCACAATGATTACTACTTACTTACTTAATTTCCCTTTGCACCCCATGAATGAGGTATGGGATAGCTTCTCGCGTTGTTGTGAATTAACACGCTTTCTATTTTTAGATTCACAACTAACGGCACCTACTTATTTATCGACGAATGCGAACGTCACTGTTTTGAGAAGCTCTTACTAGACACGGCGATTGAATCGACGCTTAATACTGCGAAGTTGCTGTCAAACAACATTCGAGGGGAGCCGACAATGAAAGAAAATTTGATTTATTTGAAACACAAGAAAAAAAATACTTGTCGAACAGTGTTATCCTAATTCAACAAAATTAAATATTGAAGCTGGGAAAATTTTATGTAAGTCTTCAGTAAAAAACAACTCAAATCCTTGAAGGTCACCAAGAGAGTGTAACTAAATATTTTTTAATTTCTTGAGGGAATGTATTGATTTTTTGGTTAACTTTAGTAATAAAATTTTAATAGCGTTAAACAACTTCTCTAATT
Organism: Muscina levida; assembly: GCA_964034835.1. Lineage (NCBI taxonomy): Eukaryota > Metazoa > Arthropoda > Insecta > Diptera > Muscidae > Muscina > Muscina levida. Next base: position 58,304 of record CAXIUB010000218.1, on the reverse strand, counting down.
TTGACTGATCGGAAATTAAATCTAAAATTTTCCTAAGTGGAGCTAGCACATTTTTGGCTGCATATAAAAAATTAGTAACCACTGCTTCTTATTACGGAGTTTGAACTCTTACTATTATAAAACGGAATAAAGAGAGTGCCTGAGGACGATCAAAAAAGGGATGAGAGCAACCTTGTCAACAATTGCTTCAAACTTTAACCGCCTGTGCTCAGTTAAACAGACTCACATTTCTTACTAAACATCTTTTCACATTTGTTATATTCATATAAGTAATCTAGTCTTCTAATATGTTATATGAAATTATCGTGTCATGGTGTTTGTCGCAGCAATCCTCCGAAATCTTTATCTATAGTCGGTTCATGCCGCTAGGTGGCGCTGGTGTAGATTTATAAATTCGAAAAATCGAATGGATGGATCAACTTAACTGAAATTCAGGATGTATGTTTGTTTCATCATGAGAACAAAGTTTTTGTATATATGGACACGATATGTGGCGCTCGAGTGAACTAATTTCGAAAATGTATATTAATGGTCTGATTTTAGTCAAACCCAGTATGTTAACCATCTTTGTGTTAAACGTATGGACTAAATTACCTGAAACTTAGAATATATATTTGTTTGAACATGAACAGCTATGAGCACCACTACATTGAAAGCTTTGCATGTGTTTGTGCTTCAATGTTTTTTTTTTGTTGTAACTTCTTCGTATCGATACGAATTCTTATGCTCTTGTAGCTCCGAGAGAGCTCCCTGCCCATAGCTGATCATGAGTATTTGTATGTACAAATGGACCCGGTAGGGGTGGATTTTTACCGAAAGTTTGACCGAATGGAACAGTTTAAGTGACATTTTGAATGTAGTTCTTATGGTCAATGGACTTGGACTTATTTAGAGAATAGAAGAAAGAACGCTGCTAAAAGGATGCGGGGTATGCATTTGTTTTTAAACCCAAAGAAATAAAATTCGATGCACATATACGATTTGGCACTGCTGGTATAAATAATAATAAAGAATATACAACTCAACATTTTATGTTTGATTATTGGGCGGAATTGTCGTGTCAAATTAATTTTTTATCCAGAAGGCATCAAAATTCAATGCACATATAGTACTTTGCACTACAGATATGATGGTGCAGACCATATTCGTATTTTTGATACGTTGGCGAGGTAAATTTAGTTTTAGCCCTCCCATGCACTAATAGTACTTAGCACTACAGATATAAATATACATACGAAATTAGTATTTTCGATCAGGGAGCGTCACACAATTGTATTTTGGTTGTGAAGAAATAAACATATGTGCATAAACGATTTCTACTAAGCCTTATGCCTCGATACATTTGGAGATCGAAAATATAATATTCTAAACAATAGAACAAATGTATTTATGCTGAAACTCCATAGCCCATATTATGTATATGTTTTTTTCACAAAAAACATGTATGGTACGAATATGGAGGCAGGACACATTTTGAATATATTATTTTTATACCATCACCCTTAGGGATGAAGGTATATATCATTTACGAGCCAAAAGTGTAACACATAGAAGGAGTGACTTTAGACAATAGGTTTCTTTGAACCAAATTCGATTCATGACTTTTTAAGTCGTTTGAGCCATGTCCGTCTGTCTGTCTGTCCGGCTGGTTCGCACGATAACTTTCGAAAGACGCAACCAAATGTTTTGAAATTTTGCACGAGTTATTATTTTCTCAAAACTACTTACGGTATTGCAAATGGGCTACATGGCCCCGCCCCTTCTGGTACCTCCCATACAAATACATCATTCCGCCCACTTTAGAAATCGAGTAATAATATCAATACACCCTACGGGATCGTCCCCAAATTCTGTATTTAGTAAAGCTATAACAGGATAAAGTTTTGGAAAAAATTTTGAAAGCCTAGCCACGCCCATTCTGGTACCTCCCATACAAATCTACCTTTCCGCCCACTATAGAGATGGTGAAAAAATATCAATAAATTAAACGTGATCGGAACCAAATTCTCTTTTTAGTAAAGCTATAACAGGATAAAGTTTTGGAGAAAAAAATTGGAAGTCTGCCCACGCCCCATCTGGTACCTCCCATACACATCTGGTACCGCCCACTTTAGAAATCGATTAATATTATTAAAAGACCTAACGCGATCGTGCCCAAATTCTGCATTTGGTAAAGTTTAAGCAGGATAAAGTTTTGGAGAAAAAATCTGGAAGTCTAGACACGCCCCTTCTGGTACCTCCCATACAAATGTTCCACTGCGCCCACTTTAGAAATAAGGTAATAATATCAATACACTCGACACGATCGTGCTCAAATTCTGTATTTTGTTATGTTATAACAGGACAAAGTTTTGGAGAAAAAATTGGAAGTCTAGCGACGCCCCTTATAGTACCTCCCATACAAATGTACCTTTCCGCCCACTTTAGGGATGTAGTAATAATATCAGTACACCCAACGCAATCGTGCTCAAATTCTGTAATTAGTAAAGCTATAACAGGATAAAGTAATGGAGAATAAATCTGGAAGCCTAACCACACCCCTTCTCGTACCTCCCATACAAATGTACCACTCCGCCCACTTTCGAAATCGAGTAATAATATCAATATAATAGAAAATTATTTGTTTTACTGAGGGTAAGGGTAAATGTAAGTTCGGTTGCCCGACTAAAACTTTCTAACTGGTTTTAATTACAAATCGGTTAATTTCAATAACTCAAGACTTAAACAATATCTTATATTGGGTGATGGTATTTATCAGTCAGTTCAACTGACTGAAATTTCTGTACTGGTTTAATTATAAGATTTCTAAATATTTCACTGTTTTACTCTACATTAAGAGATCAAACAATAAATATTTGTCCCTAACATTAATGAAATACATTAAATAGAAAAAAATTATGGCTGAAGTGTTTTTGTTTTTAATGCCTGTTATTGCCTACAGCGCTACATTACAATTTCTGCCATAGATCCGATCCCTACACACTACACATTCGTTATGTTTTAGTTAACAACTAAAATATTTACTAGAAAAAAATTTTATGGCAGAAGAGCGTCCGCCGGGTCAGCTTCTTCTTCTTCTTTAATGGCAGCAACAACAGGAATTTATCCATCGGTAGCCGCACGTAGAAAAGTATTCCAAGCGCTTCGGTCGTTTGCGTTCCGTAGAACATCACACCAAGCTCACTTAAAAGCTCTTTCACCTGGTCCATTCATCGCAGTTTTGGTCGCCCCCTCCTGCACCGAGTTGCCGAAGACTTTTCGAGCCGGAGCGTTTTCGTCCATTTGTAAAACGTGCCCAAGCCAGCGCATTCGGCCTATCTGAACGCGCTTGACTACGTCGATGTCGTTGTACGGCGTTAACGATGATGGTTCCAAATTTTTTTTAGTATTATTAGCCTTTAAAACAACATGACACATATATATATTTATATCTTAGTGCCTAAGTCAGAGGCCGAACTGATCAAAGATATCCATTCGCTTCGATCTTGTGCGCACCGTCTCCAGTCAGTCCTACCAAGCAGCGTCAGTAATTCCTCCACCTGGTCCTTCCATCGTAGTCGCGGCGCGTAGTTTGCGCCGTCCTTCGAGGTCTTGATAGAATACCTTTCGCGCTGGAGTTTCCCCATCCATTCTCACGACATGGCCTAGCCAGCGTAATCGTTGCACTTTGATTCGCTTGACGACATCAATATCGTTGTATAACTCGTACAGCTCATGGTTCATCCGAATCCTAAACTCGCCGTTTACGCAAATGGGTCCATATATTTTGCGGAGTATTTTTCTCTCAAACACCGCCAGATGAGCTGCATCTGCCTGTGTAAGCACCCAAGATTCGGAGGCGTACAACAGGACCGGTAAAATTAGTACCTGGTACAGCTGGACTTTGGTGGTTCGAGATAGGGTGGTGTTTATAAAGTGCTCGCGTAGTCCAAAGAAACACCTGTTAGCAAGCACTATTCTCCGCTTTTTTTCGAGGCTGACACTGTTGTTTTTGTTCATGGCGGATCCAAGGTAGATAAATTCATCCACTACCTCAAAGCAATAGTTTTCAACGTTCACGCTGCGTCCCTAACGGGTGGACACTTTGTTCGATGATACCATTAACTTCGTCTTGTCCTCATTTACTGCCAAACCCATTTTCGCTGACTCCCTTTCAACTGATGATATCGCATCGTTCGACCGATAATGTCGATATCATCGGCATATGCGAGGAGCATGTGGCTCTTATTAAATATGGTGCCAGACATGTTAACCGCTGCTTTCCGTAACACCTTCTCCATCACTATGTTGAACAGCATACATGACAAACCGTCATCCTGTCTAAGACCTCTCGTCGTTTCGAATGGTGCAGATAGATCCTTGCCAATCCGAATAGAGGATTTGGTATTCGTAAGGGTACACCGGCAGAGACGAATTATCTTCGCAGGAATACCGAACTCAGACATGGCTTCGTATAGTCGATGCCTGATGGGACTATCGAAGGCAGCTTTGTAATCGACAAAGAGGTGTTAAGTGTCGATTTGCTTCTCATGGGTTTTCTCAAGAATCCGCCGTAGTGTAAATATCTGATCCGTCGTGGATTTGCCTGGTCTAAAGCCGCACTGATAAGGTCCAATCAGGTTTTCCACAATTGGCGTTAGACGTTCACACAGTATGCTAGACAGGACCTTATACGCAATCGGTAAGAGGCTAATTCCACGATAGTTTTTACACTCACTACGGTCACCTTTTTTGTAGATTGGACATAGCACACTGAGATTCCAATCCTCTGGCATGCTCTCCTGAAGCCAAATGTTCTCTATGAGCTGTTGCATGCTTAAAACAAGCTCATCTCCACCCGCCTTAAACAACTCAGCTGGAAGACCATCAGCCCCAGCGGCCTTGTTGTTCTTTAGGCGGGATATGGCAGTTGTTATCTCAAATATTTTGCGTAGTATTTTTCTCTCGAAGACTCCCAGAATAGATTGATCCGCTTGTGTCATTACCCAGGATTCTGCGCTGTAGAGCAAGACAGGTAGGATCAGAGACTGGTTGAGCTGGATCTTCGTTCTTCGAGAGAGCGCTTTGTCGTTAAATCGCTTGCTTAGCGCATATTAGCAGCGGTTTGCGATCAGTACTTTACTTTTGATTTCCAGGCTGACATTATTATTTTTGTTTTTGGCTGAGCCAAGATAGACAAAATCATCTACCACTTCAAAGTTATAGTTGTCAGCGTTCACGCAGCGTCCCAAACGAGTGGACTCTTTGTTCGTTGAAACAAATAACTTGGTTTTGTCCTCGTTTATCACCAGACCCACTTCAGCCGACTGCTTTTCAATGCTCGAAAAAGCCGCAGTAACATCTCGCAATCCACATCCAAAGATGTATATATTATCAGCATACGCGAGCAACATGTGACTTTTGTTGAAGATGGTACCATTCCCGTTTACTGTAGCCTTCCGCCATTATGACGTTAAAAAGATCGTAGGACAGACTATCGCTCTGTCTAAAGCCTCGCTTGGTAGAAAATGGCTCTGAAAGATTTTTGCTAATTTTCACTGAAGACTTCGTGTCAGACAGTGTCATCCAACAAAGTCGAATTAGCTTCGCGGGGATACCAAACTCAGCCATAGCATCCAACAATTTCTGTCGTATCGGACTGTCGAATGCAGCTTAGTAATCAATGAACACATGGTAGATGTCGATCTGCATTTCTTGGGTCTTCTTCAGGATTTGTCGTAGTGTGAATATGTGGTCAGTCGTGGATTTATCAGGTCTAAAGCCACACTGATAAGGTCCAATCAGGTTCGCCAGAATGGGCTTTAGTCTTTCACATAACACACTAGTCAGGACCTTGTATGCGATGGGTAAAAGGATCCCGCGATAGTTGGTACACACACTAGGATCGCTTTTCTTTAGCATGGGACATAGGACACTCAGATTTCAATCATCGGGCATGCACTCCCTGAGCCAAATCGTGTTTATGAGCTGGTACATGTATGTTATCAGTTCATCGCCGCCGGCTATAAAAAGCTCTGTCGGCAGTCCATCGGCTCCCGCAGCTTTATTATTTTTAAGCCGTGCAATTTCCGTGCTGATCTCGTTTTGGCTCGGTGGTGGACAGTCTACTCCATCGTCGATGATTGGTCTGATTTCGTCACTTATGCTGCCTTCGGGAACGAGAAGAGATTGAAAGTGTTCCCTCCATATTTGCAGCACACTCTGAGTGTCCGTGACCAGATTTCCGTCTCTGTTCTTACAGGTGGGGATCCCTGTTCCAAAACCTTTACTTTTTACCTTTTGGTAGAACTTTCGGGCCGCACCTCTATCCCTGTAGTTTTCGATATCCTGGTTCTCTTTTTTCTTCCGCAGACGCCTTTTCCTGAACAGGCGTCTCCCTCCTTTGCTCTTTATAACGCTCCGGAACCGCACGCGTCTCTATTGGCTGCAGTTTTGCCGTTGCGGCAGTGGTCATAGAATTCGCAATATGCTGCCACTGTGTGTCGGGAACATCAGAACTTTGTTTGGAGAAATTGAAAAAGTTGGTTGGAGTAGACATTGGATATCTCGGTGGTATGCAGCTTTGTGATGTCTAGCTTCCTTTGCGTTTGACTACGAGCGTTTTTAGCACTACTTAATCGTGTGCGTACCTTGGCTGTAACTAGGTGGTGAACCGAGTCAATATTTGCACCGCGCATCGCACGCACGTCCATAAAGCTTGAGACATGCCTTCCATCAATTACCACGTGATCAATCTGATTTCTTGTATTTTGATCGGGAGATATCCAGGTTGCTTTGTGGATATATTTATGTGGCAATCTGGGAATCCACTCACAACCATGTTTCTTGCCGACGCGAAACTAACCAGCCTAAATCCGCTATCGGAGGTGTTGTTGTGTAGACTGAACTTTCTGACTGCTGAACCAAGAGCATCTTCCCTAAGTATTTTAGCATTAAAATCTCCCAGAAAAATTTTAATGTCATGTGCAGGGCAGCGGTCATATATCTCCTCCAGGCTCTCATAAAATGTATCTTTAATGTCATCGTCTTTGTCTTTCGTCAGGGCATGTACACAAATCAGCGTAATGTAAAAATATTTCGCCCGGATGCGGATAGTGGTTATACGTTCACTGACAGGGTTATATCGCGAGACCAGGTGTCGAAATCTCTTGCCGACTATGAAACCACATCCAAATTCGTGTCTTTCTGCAAGGCAGCTGTAAAAGATGTCACAGTTCTTTCGTCGAGTGCATCCCTGTCCCGTCCATCTCATTTCCTGTACAGCGGTGATGTCAGCCTTGTATTTGTCGGGGACGTCCACCATTTGGATAGAGGCACCATCTCTGTATAGAGTTCCAGGGGCATATCCTTAAATCATGGTCCTTATATCGTATGCGGGTGTCGTCAACATTTGGGTGGGTTCTTGTTTTTTCTTTTCTTCGTGTTTTCATAATTGTTTTGTTTAAGGAGAGTGGCTTATTAGGCCACCACGCCCGATCCTAGTTTCTTGTGGCTGCTTAAACCACTAAGATAGCCTGTGTTGAGCTGCAGTAACTTCTTCTACCAACTTCCTAAGACGCATCGGTGGTAGCATCAAAATTTTTTTTGTTTTCCTTTTTCGAAAAATTTCTTGATTTGATAGGTGTACCTTGAAATATTTTTGCCTGTTAACGAAATTATAAAATCTTGGCATGATGGGAATAAAAATCAAGCGGTGGCAGATTTTTTATAACGCCCGCTACATCGCATTACTTATTTACTTTACTGCCGCTATATGCACCACAACCCCTAATGCAGAAATTACAACCAGGAAATTATAGACTATTCGAAAACGGAGCCATTATTAGATAATAAAAAACTACTTCCACACCGGATAGAGGCTCTTAAATTAAAGAAGCATCCCAAGAAGAGGAATACATGAATTTCAACAAGAATTAGTTGCAAATAAAAAATTAGGCAGACTCGGTGCTTTGTCTGCGGAAAAATTTGGCTAAAGGATAATAGACTGGCAGTGTCGTGAGGCAGTTCCCTGATATCAGTCTTTGTCCTGGCACCCATATAAGGAGATTTTTATACAGTCGAGTCATCTCCTTTAAAAGCAGTCTGTGGCAGTCTTTGACAGAGGTTGAATATACTGATTATAAGGAGTTAATTGACTTTGCCTCACGTCACTTACTTAATTAAGTTAAGTAAGTAATTAAGTTAAGTAAGTAAGTGACGTGAGGCAAAGTCTATTACCTCCTTATAATCAGTATATTCAACCTCTGTCAAAGACTGCCACAGCTACCTTTAAATGAGATGACTCGACTGTATAAAAATCTCCTTATATGGGTGCCAGGACAAAGACTGATATCAGGGAACTGCAGAGCGGATGAGCTAACAAGAATGGGAACTATATTAAGACTTCCAACGGAATTGTCATGCCTATAGGTACTAGTAAGATAACGCTCCTACATAATTTAGCGGCCGAGGACATTTATGAAACTTTTCTCTTTATCCAAACAGAAGGTGTCAATACTTGTGTTAATCTTGACGGAGGAAGAGAAACAATCCACCGAACATCTCCTCTGTTTCTATGAAGGCTGTAAGTAACCACAATTTAACGTCCATATCTTTCACTTTGTAACCTTCCGTAACATTTCCTATATTTTCCGGTATTCAGTTCTTTCTCTCGCCTTCTTCTTAAATTCTTCAGCACATTTTGTAAAACACGATGATAGGATTCTATGCATTTACGAATAAATTACACCGAACAACAAAATGGAAAACTGTTTGTGGTACCTGACATTTTGCAATTTTTAAATACGCAACCGTTTTTCTTTAACAGCTTTCGTTTTTGATTCATAGCTAACTAAAAAGTGGCTAATGTTTCAAATCTCTTTCACGTACACAACTCGTTAAAAATCCTTACTTTGTCAAATTAATGACTCAAGTCGAATCCAAAGCTTGGAATCGGAGTTAGGGGTGATTTCCTAGGCAAAAATAAATCTGACGACCATTTAGAGTACATGATGTCGGTTCTTGCTAATGCTAGGGTACAACATGATCATAAAAATCCACTTCCCACACTCGTATTTAGACCGATATGTGTGATTCTAGTAAGGAGCAAGTTGAAAGACAGTGGAAGAGCTTTGTCAGGGAAGGAAGTCCCACATATGATGACAAACTACTGCTGGAGTTTACAACGAGATCTACCTTAACTCATACATTCACGGAAATCTTATAAAAGATCATTTGGTAGTGTTTCATAAAAATTTAAAAAAAGTTAAAAAAAAGTGTTTTTTTTTGGCTTGTAAATAAAAATACTTAAATTTTATTAAATTAAAATGTTGAAAGCTTAGCTTATTTTCATTTATGGATAAACGGACTCCAAAATTGCATTTATGATCTGTTCTCCTCATTAAATTTTAAATAACATATTTACTGATGCTACAACTGCACTTTTATCGTAAAATATTTGTTACAACAGTAAATAACTTCAATAATAGTAAAAAACCAGTAAGAAAGTTTCAGTCGGTCAACCCGACTTAAATTTTGTATTTTGTGTTTTCGGGTTGCCCGACTGAAACTTTCTTACTGTTTTTTGTCAAGGAATTTGTACAACACATTAATAAGCTGGTGATGCATTTTCTTAAAAAATTTAAAAAAAAAAAGATAAGAAATCCCCCATTTTAGTTTTTTTTTAGATATGTTATATAAATTAAATAGACCTATCGAAAGTTTAATTTTTGGGAAACAATTTTTTTCAGTGTAATATAAAATTTTTATAGTGTATGTTTTCGAAAGTTGACTTATATACCTTTCTAATGGCACCAAGATCTTTGAAATCGGTTGAGTCATTCCATACTAATCGCAGCTGCAATGCAATTTCTAAAATTGAGATTGTGTTTCTATAGGTAAAATCTAGCTATATGCAAAATTTCATTAAAATCTTAGAGGGTCGGGTTGAATGTATATCGGTGTCGATATGAAATTCATCAGATATAAAAATATGTGACTATGGAATTACCCATATGTAATATTTTTTTGTATTTTTTATATGAAAATAAAAAACCGTTTATTTCAAAAAGTAAAGCTGTTAGCTACCTCCCAGTATTATTTTCGTAGTCAGGGCCATACCAATACCCAACAACGCAAAAAAATTAAAGAAAACAAAATAGTGTTATCGTTGTAAGAATAGGTGAGCAGAAAAGCCAATTTTATATTAAATGCTACAAGTTTTAATTTGTATATTAATTTAATTGAAATGAGACGGCAAGTGACACAAATTAAGCCAGTCGTTTGTTTGTGGTACAAAAAAGGATTTGATACAAAAGGAAGTACTTTGTGCCAAAAAGTACTATTTGGTATATTCTTGAATTTGGACTATGTTTTAATGGACTTGCATGTGAGCTGCTAGCCAGCCGATAGCTCATTTGAAAATTTGAGCTAATTTGTTCGAAATTTTGTATTTTTGAGGCTCCAGGTTCGCGAGTCGAAAGCTGAAAAGAGCGAGCTAATAAGTATTCTTATTTAAATGCAAAATTATTAATATGTGTACAAAATATCTTAACGGTTTACTCATTTATGATTGATTGCAGCTAATATTTGTGCAAAGTCCAAAGTTTATTATTGGCTGTCATAACTTAATTTGCGAATAGTCAATTTGATTTGAGCCATTGGACGAACGCCTATAGAAGTTTAGTTATAAAAAAGTTGGTAACAAAACAGTGTTTTATTAATATGATTTGGGCATAGCACACACTTAAGTGTGTTACGATGCCTTCAAGCTACTAAGCTGGCATAGTAAGTATAAAAAGGTCATTTATCTAAATGGAAAATGTGCTGTTAACTATTGTTTTTGTAGTGTAGTAATGATGTAACATTTAGCATTTTATGGCCAATGGGATGTCGTATTTAGCCAGCAACATAAAAAAGTTGTATTCTTAATTTGTGTTAAACTTAAGACAAATGGCCTCAAATTTGGAATCACACTTTTGCACACATACATATATACGATACATGGACTTAGGCACGCACCCAAGTCCACATTCCGACATCGTGTAAGTACATGGCTAAGAAGGCAAACGCAGATGGAAAATGACGAAAATGCAAATGAAAACTCACCTGAAAGTATGTTTGGCCTCTGTCCACCCAACCGATTGCCATATCGGAGCCAGCTATGCTTCCATCGGGCGAAAATCCGAAACCCACATAGCCCAAGGTACGTGCCTGTATTTCAAATGTTATATCTTGATTAATGATTTTCCATAAAATACGAAAATCCTCATTCAAATCGACGCCATGATCCCAACTCAAACCTTCACTGGCCGTGGGCAGTGTTGAGGCATTAGCCGACGTCAGAGACAAGTCCTCCAGCAGGCAGCTAACAAGTACAAAGCACGATATAAAACATGTGATTAACGATGACAGCGATAAACTCGTATATTTCACTTCCGTCGGTGTGGTCATTATGTGAATCTAACCGGCCCAATGGATGGCTGAACCGTTTGTAAGTATGAGCTGCTGCCGATGTGGTTGTGCAGCACTGGGCTTCCACCGTGCTAATGCTGTAGAGTGGCCGCAGTCGCCGTCTTCCCGGGTGCGTGTGATCCAAATGGTGTGCGAAAATTGCTTGTGTTTGCTTGTTTCTCCGTCAGATTTAGTTTCCTTTAATTAATAGTTTTGGCTGACCAGCCTCTTGCTCGTTCACTCTCTAATTCTCATTGACCACATGAAGACTTGGCAAAAGAGGACTTAACTAGACATTTATAGCTCGTAAAGCCCCCTTTGCTAAGCACCAAAATTATATACGATGTACTTGTCGATGTGAACACACACATACCCCCAATTACAATGGGGTTACTTACTAAATTCACTTCTCAAATGGATGCGATTAGTCTTTGCGAGTGTGTGTGTGTGCAAGAAACAGTGTTGAAATGTTCCAATGAATAACATTCAAGGATGTTTGTGGCTGTGTCGGTGTGTGGATTCCAGATAGAACGTACGTGGATTTGCACACAATGGAACAAACGACCATTTGTTCGTCCGGCGAAGGAATCTCTGGATGTTCGTGTGCGTAGATGCGTGTAAATCACACTCTTCCGGTTGCCATGAACACAAGCGCTGCTGTAATATTTGTATTAAAAACAATTTTCCTCCTCGTTGGCCTTGTAGTTATTGCTCTGTTTTCAGTCCCATCGTTGGCATCTGAATGTCCTAATAATTCTACCACCAGCGCCTGAAACACACTTACACATGCTCTCTCGAAATGCGAAAAGTTTTCTATTTTCTTCTGCTTTATTTGATTGTTGTTCCTGTAGTGATATCACAGCTCAAAAATATAGATGTTCGTAGGAACATTCAAGTTTTCGTAACCTCTCTTTCAATGGCAACGGAAATATACATACAGTGGTACCATCATGCTCCATGTACGGCATACGGGCACATTTGGTCCTTTCAATGGTGTTCGTTTCAGGACTGTGTGGCTGACTGGCTTTGTGTTGCTGCTGTTTGTTTTAGCGGGGTTTTCGTTTGTTTGACTTTTGTATTTCGTAGTTTGCAATTATAATTCGAAATGCACCGCAAAGTGCAAAAGCAATGCTCTGCTCTGCAGAGGAAATCCAAAAAAAGCAGCGGCACTATGATCGCTCCTCTTATTTATGAGTTGATTTTCACAGGGGCTCCGTTCGTATCGATGTTTTCTGAGGGAATGAGACTGGAAGCTGTTGAATTGGTTGGTAGCGAGTTGTGGAGGACAACATCAGGACCGCAGACATCCTTTGCATAGCGTTGCTGGCCCTTTGCATCCTATAAATCATGTGGTGTTGTGTTCATTTTGGTTATTTTAATTATCAGACGATATTCATAGATTGCATGATTCTCCTTTCTGTGATTGTTTGGTTTGAGTATTGATTGCTTCTTTATAGCTAAAATAACAAATGAAACATACGAAGCAAAAATGTGAGTAGTTAATATAAGAAAAATATAAAAATATATATGTATGCACAGAAGTGTGCCTATGGACAATATATTTTTATGAGCTTCATAAACGCGTAGCAATAAAGTGTGGCATATTCATCGAAGGGTTGCTTTTTTTGTGGAACTTCCACGAACGATTTTTTCTGAATTGTTTAATGTTGTTCTGTTTGAGTTGTTTTTTAATAAAGGAAACGGTTTGGAATACACTAACCTATAAAATTGTAGTATTTCTTTACTTAACTTCTGCATTATTTACGAAATATTTAATTTTAAAATGTGTAGTGTACAAAATTTCTAATAAACTGCAACTAAACAAAACAAATTGTTCCTTGTTCCGAAGCCAATTTTAACACTTGATTAGCATACTATTTTGTACATTATATACAGGAAATCAACAGCCAAAATAGACTTTGGATTCAAAAATCACCAAGAGGGAAAAATTGAACCATTGACAATATACGTTTTGATTTGATAGAACACGGAATAACAAACAGAGCAAACAGGGCGTTGTTAGTAAAATAAACAAATATATGTAGTATAATGTGAATATCCTTGAAAAATCCTTCTATTTTGTTAGTTTAGTGTGAAAATTGCCTTAGTAAAAACCAATATTTTCTAAATCCATGATATAGAGGAAAATATGTGCAATTTTATAAATGTAAAATTATTATGAAAAAATGCTTTTCCAGGATAATTTAGGATAAAGAACAATTTCTAAATTTTTTTGCCCTTTACAACCCTTTAGATTTTAATTTTAAAAGAGTTTTAAAGTTATTCCAACTTAAACCCAACAATCAGAAACGAGGATAATATAAGTGATAAATTTCATAAAAGTCGAAAGCCATCGAAACAATTTAAAAACACCAGTCTACCAAATATCATCGCTTTATTAAAAAATTAATAGGGACTGTTTGTTATATATAAATAAATATACAGGATACCCAAACAAGAAATTTTGTGTTTTTTTTTTTTGCTAAAGCTATGTACAGACGGATATTACAATATTGTCCGAATAATATTCAGAAAATTACTAACATACATTTTTTGTTTGGCAACGTTGTCAGAAAAATGAGATGAGAAACAATAAAATACTTAATTTTCTAATTACTTCTTTATATTTTTGTGTAATACTTAGAAAGCTCTATATTTAGTAAGGGAGACGAAGTTCTCTGAACTGATGGTCCTAAAATATAAGCAAAAAAGAGGGCGACGATACGTGACAAAAATGGAAGAAATTTTTCTTCTTTCACAAAAACACAAACTGAGTCGGACTTTTTTGATAAAACCATTGTCGATATGATTTGGAATATTACAAATTGGTTTTAAAAACAGTACAAAAATTTTAGTCAGGTGAACTGACTGATAAATAAAATCACCTAATATAATATATTGTTTAAGTCTTGGGAGGTAGCAGAATAAGTGTGACAAATAGTTAGGTTTTCTGAGGTTTTGCCTCCTTTCACAATATAAATTAACAGACCATATTTCATTATCCCTACGGTAATCGTTTAAAAGTTTTGGGAGGAATATACATTTTTCAAAAATAAGTTATTTTCTATGGGAGGTACTGTTTTGTCCATATTCATTCCTGATTCAAATTTCCATAACCGTACAACTTACGCAAAATTTTACTAAATTCAGTGTACTTACAAACAAGTAAGAAAGTTTAATTTGGGAAGCCTGACTTACATATACCCTTACCTTCAGTAAAACAAAAGATTTTCTATTTTATTGATATTATTACTCGATTTATAAAGTGGGCGGAGTGGTACATTTGTATGGGAGGTACCAGAAGGTGCGTGTCTAGACTTCCAGACTTTTCTCCAAAACTTGATCCTGTTATATCTGAACTAAATACAGAATTTTGACACGATCGCGTTGGCTGTATTGATATTATTGCTCTATCTCTTAAGTGGGCAGAGAGGTAACTTTGTATTGGAGGTACCATAAGGGGCGTGGTTAGACTTCCAATTTTTTCTCCAAAACTTTATCCTGTTTGAAATTTACTAAATACTTTGGATTTGGACACGATCGCATTAGGTCTTTTAATAATATTAATCGATTACTAAAGTGGGCGGTACCAGATGTGTTTGGGAGGTACCAGATGGAGCGTGGCTAGACTTCCAGTTTTTTTTTTTCTCAAAAACTGTATCCTGCTTTAGCTTTACTAAATAAAGAATTTTGGTACGATCGCGTTGGATTTATTGATATTATTACTCCATCTCTAAAGTGGCCGGAAAGGTACATTTGTATGGTAGGTACCAGAAGGGGCGTGGCTAGACTTCGATTTTTGTTTTCCAAAACTTTATCCTGTTATAGCTTTACTAAGTACAGAATTTGGGTACGATCCCGTTGGGTGTATTGATATTATTACTCGATTTCTAAAGAGGGCGGAATGATGTATTTGTATGGGTGGTACCAGAAGGGGCGGGGCTATGTAGCCCATTTGCAATACCGAAAGTATTTTTGTGGAAATATTAACTCGTGCAAAGTTTCAGCACATTTGGTTGCGTCTTGCGAAAGTTATCGTACCAACCAGCCAGACAGACAGACGGACAGACAGACATGGCTCAAACGACTTAAAAAGCCAAGAATCGAATTTGGTTCAAAGAAACCTAGGGTCTAAAGTGACTCCTTCTATGTATTACACTTTTGGGTCGTATCAAATGATATATACCCTCATCCCTAAGGGTGATGGTATAATTAGCTGAACTTCAAAAAGTTTGTTTAATTACTTTGTACAACCTAATTAGAAATTGCTTCCACACATTCAGATTCAAGGGCAAGTACATCATCGAGCTGGTGCTTTGTTACCAACACCAAACGATGATCATAAGTTCCTTCAGATCTATTTCGTTGGTGATTCGGCAATAGAATTAGATCAACGTTGTGCAATTTTTACTTCAATAAAACACGAAATGATCGAACAATTGCAACATTTTCTGCATTGGATACAATTATAGTGTTCAAATACTTGAATTTTTCAGAAAACCGGTTTCCGTTTTATTCGAAAAATACATTTTTCCAGCAATTCGGTTTTCGAGTACATGATTTAGTAGATTTAGGATATTTTAACTTAACATATAAGTGCAATCTATATGATGTACTCACAAACTTTAAAAGCGTTTTCTGTAAAATTTTCATTTTGCACAAACCTTGGTTTAGAATTAAGGTATCGATTTGATCACATGCATGTTATCCACCTTTTTACCATTCCATATGAATATCGACGGTGTGCTACTCATTTCGAGGTGAGATCCCAATATATTTTAAGATGAGATCCCAACTGTTTCCTTTTTTGTTAGGAGATAACTGCATTTAAAGTTGTTCATATTAATATCGACGGCTTCACAGCTATTGCAGGGTGAGAATGTGGAATCACTCGATATTGTTCTCAAGCGTCGGGAGACTCATAGGTCATATGATGCACTTCAATACCCGTTGATGTTCTGCCGTAGAAAGGGTGAATATCACCACAATTTAAAGATGGTCAAAACAACAACAGGTTTGTTTACATGTCATCAGGAAAAGAAACGAATAAAAAATTAGCTCAAATAATTTTAATGCGATCGCAAATTGCGTTAGCTGTTGCACCATTTGCTGCCACTTTGTTGAAATGCAGTCAAACTGCACACTCCGCTTTGAAGTTGCCGATGAATCTTATCACAGTTGACAAGCCATTGGGCACAATATCCAGAAGTTCGGCGACAGCGAAATTGTTGCGAGAATGCAAAATCATCATTTGGGATGAATGCACGATAGCGCACCAACGAGCTTTGGAGGCAGTTGACCGAAAGATGAAGGATTTATGAGATGATTCGAAGCGATTTGGTAGGGCTATAATATTTCTGTCGGAAGTTTTTCGTAAAACGCTTCCCGCCATCCCAAAATCTACTTCTGCTGATGAAATTAATTAAAAAAATTAAAAATTAACTACGAACATGAGAGTCACGTTGCAAAACGACCCATCGGCTACTGCATTTTCAACATATCTACTGGCGCTTGGTAATGGCCAAATTCCTGTTGATGTTTCAACTGGATTGATGACGTTCCCGTCAAATTTTGCAAAGGAGTGGAAATCCTTATCCCTCGAATTTCTATTATTCCTTCAAATTCTAGCGAATTAAATTCCTCATTCGATTGGCTTTTGCGATGACAATCTATAAATCGCAAGGCCAATTATTGGAAGTTTGTGGGATCAACCTCGAATTTCTTAGTTTTTCGTGTGTTGGCAAACTGTTTTCATTGTTTGTTTTAGCGCCGGAAAACAAATCGAAAAACATTGTTTATCAGACCGCTCTTCACTGATTTCGATTAAATTCAAATAAGTCACATTAGAATTTGAACTATATGTGTTTTAATATTATTCTGGAGCTTATATGAAGGCTTTAACTTGGAGCGAGACGAAGTTCGCCGAGTCAGAAGTTGTATGGCAGAACAACGTTTGCCGGGTCAGATAGTCTTGTATAGTTTCCCGGTAAATGTTGCAATACCTATTTGCAGCTGACGTTCAGAACAAGTTCACAAGTACCGAAATCATTTATAATGGCAGTGTAAACAACTCCAGAGGAAATTCTAAGTTGAAACTGTTCTTCTTTTATACCATGATCCTGCCACTACTTCTATCCATCATTGAAGGATTGAATATCGTGAGTGTGGTTATATTTCAATAGCTTCGTAAATAGTTTAGGAGCAAGGTTGTAATGTCTGATATATTGCATTTGTGTGCGTGTGTGAACATTGGCGTGCGATAGACGACACAACCAGTTGGAAATATGTATTTATACTTCTACAAATGTGTGTGAGCTGTAAAATGTTTAAAACCAAAGTAAATATAAAATCGCGTCACTAGAAAATTTATTGTTCTCCAGAGTTTATATGTTTACCACTTTGATTTATTTTTTAAGTTTAGTATATTTTGTTATAATGATTGAAATTGATGGGATTTGTGTGGAAACGATTGCAGAACTTGCTAAAATTTCATAAAGCAAGACTTACGATTGGAAGCTCAGGTCACATAAAAAGGGTTCCACTCAAGTACCTGCATAAATTCCAATTGGTTACACACTATGCAAAAAAATCAATATATTCTACACATATGTTGGTGAACACGATGGGAACCAAGGGAAACGATGCAAAGAACAACAAACAAAAATTTAACCTACATTAAACTTTTGTCAATTTTTACGAAAGGCATCAGAAGTGACGAGATTAATTTCACAACTTAAAGAACTGTGTCGGTAAAGTGATTGCAGCCTGCAATATTTAATATTTAAATGAAGCAATGAATTTTTGTATTGGGTTTCAAAGTGAATAGGCATCTTGTTATAATATTGCAGAATTAACCGATACAAAACTTAGGGATAGGTATTATTTTACAACGGTCGTGTGCAAGATTAGAACCCGCGACTAACAAGCGGATGAACTAGATTCGTGCCCTGTTGCAACTATCTACAAATATTCATATTCACTCACTCATTAGTTCTTAATACTGCAGACCAACCAAGTAATTTTTATGTAATACACATATATATATACTAGGGCATAACAACGTATGTATTTTTTTTTATTATTTTAAAACGGTCGTGTGCAATCATTGGTCTGAAGATTAGAACCCGCGACTAACAAGCGGATGAACTAGGTTCGTGCCCTGTTGCAACTATCTACAAATATTCATATTCACTCACGCATTAGTTCTTAATACTGCAGACCAACCAAGTAATTTTTATGTAACACATATATATATATATATATATACTAGGGCATAACAACGTATGTATTTAATTAAAAAAAATGCTTTTTAAAACTGACAAGTACATTACTAAAAATGGAACGATTTCAACAACGCACTGAAATTATTCAAATTCACTATCAAATTTGGTGAAAATCTTGCAGTTACAGTTCGCAAAACTAAAGCATTTTTTGGTCGTCGTGAAGCACCTTGTCGGACTGCAATACAGAAATTGGTCGCAAAATTCTAGCTGTTTTGGCAATTAGTGATGTGAAGAATAAAACCAGTGCACATCGCTCTAGAACAACTGAGAATATTGCTGCTGTAGCCCTAAGTGACGAAGAAAATCCAGGTTTGGCCATTCCTCGTCGTTCTTTGGAACTGGGCATTCCACAAACGTCATTACACCGTATTTTGCATAAAGACTTGGGTCTTAAGGCTTATAGAGTTTAGTTAACACAAGAACTCAAGCAGGCTGATCGTCAACAACGTCGTGTCTCTGCATGAAAACCAGTACAGAAATTTCAGTCAGGTAAAGTGACTAATAAATACCACCACCCAATATAAGATATTGTTTAAGTCTTGAGTTATTGCAATAAATAGATTTTTAAATTAAATAATATTACTTATGCATTATTCTGTGTCTGCTTGCGGAGCAAAACCGTAAAAATTTAACTTATTTGTATTGGAGGGCAGCACAACGTGTCTGATTTTTTTTTCGTAAATCAACATTCGAACCCTCACCTTGTCAAAATTTGTCTGAATTCAGTGTACACACAAAAATTGTATGTATGTAAAAGGGAAAATATCGCTTATTTATATGGGGGGTACCAGAAGGGTTATGTCAAATAATAAGGGTGGATGAGGTTTTGCCTCCTATTACAATATATATGAACTGACCAAATTTAATTAATCGGCAGGTGTCGGTATGGAAGATAAGGAAGAAATATTAATTTTCCAAAAATAGGTCATTTTGTATGGGAGGTACCAGAAGGGGTGATCCGTATAGTCCATATTCATTCCTGATTTATATTTTGATAACCGTACAACTTACGCATAATTTGACTGAATTCAGTTTACTTACAAAAAAACATATGTATGTAAGACTATGAGGGTGAATTCAGACATTTATATGGGAGGTACCAGAAGGGATGTTGCAACTAGTTAGGTTTTCTAGGGTTTTGCCTTCTATAACAATATTAATTAATCGACAAATTTTCATTACCCCCCAAGAGTCGGTTGGAAGTTATGGGAGAAATATTAATTTTCCCCAAATATGTCATTTTGTATGGGAGGTACGAGAAGGCGTGAACCGATATAGTCCATATTTATTCCTAATTCAACTTTTCATAAGCAAACATCACACGCAAAATTTTAGTGAATTCAGTTTACTAACAAAAAAGATATGTATGTAAAATTATGAGGGTCAATTAGGTCACTTGTATGGGAGGTACCAGAAGGGGTATGGCAAAGGTTTCGGTTTTCTTAGGGTTTCTCTACTTTGCAAGATAAATAAACTGACCAAATTCAAATTTCCTACGATCGTCCGTTTGGAAGTTATGAAAGAAATATAAATTATCCAAAAAATAGGTAATTTTGTATGGGAGGTACCAGAAGAGGTGGGGCTATTCTGCCCATTTACAATCCCATTATTTCGTTTTGAATATACCGGTAAATTTTCATACCGATCAGTTAAGGTTTACTCGAGTTATCCTGCCAGACAGACGGATAGAGCTCAATCGTCTTAAAAAGTCCTGAAACGAATTTGGTTTTAAAATACTTGGGGTCTAACTCGTCTCCTTTAATGCGTTACACTTTTTATACCATCACCCTTACGGATGAGAGTATATATCATTTGATATGACCAAAAGTGTAACACAGAGAAGGAGTGACTTCAGACCCTAGGTTTCTTTGAACCAAATTCGATTCATGACTTTTTAGTCGTTTGAGCCATGTCGGTCTGTCTGTCTGGCTGGTTCGCACGATAACTTTCGAAAGACGCAACCAAATGTTTTGAAATTTTGCACGAGGTAATATTTCCCCAAAACTACTTACGATATTGAAAATGGGCTACATGACCATGCCCCTTCTGCTACCTTCCATACAAATGTACAATTCCGCCCACTTTAGAAATCGAGCAATAATATCAATACATCGAACTCGATCGTTCCCAAATTCTATGTTTTGGCAACCATCGAAAAAGCTATCTGCACTGCCAGCTGTCAACATAATCCATTTCACATAACTCTTGTAAAACAAATTCTATTAGCAATAATAGAATAGATCTTGAACCGAACAATGAAAACAAATCATTATTTACACATACAGATCAACAAAACAAAACAAGAAAATACATACACGGGAGGTACACTGGGTTGGCATTTGTTGCCAAAAACAATTCTATGCAATTTTGTCCGATGGACAAAGCATAGACAAGAGCTTGTGTGGATTATGTTGACGTGTAGTCTTCGTTGATACCATTTTCGCACTGGTGTGTGTGAGCTTCACATTGATTTTTTTGAAGCTTTTAACACTTAAGGTTGTGATAATGAGTGGAGAAGTCACAGCAAACGGGTACTGATGAAGATGGTTTGGCAACCATTGAAATAGCTATCTGCCCTGCCAGCTGTCAACACAATTCATTTCACATAACTCTTGTAAAACAAATTCTATTAGTAATAACACTGTATGACACGATTTTTCACCCATGATCAAACTGACCAGATTCTGAAAATATAGTTTAAAAAAAAATATATACGTAGGTATCTCCCAGTTTTTCAAGATCAGCTCATTTAAGTTTTTTTTACGAGCAATTTCATATTTGGAGGGAAGCTCCCATACAGCGACTACAAAATCTAGCATTTTCCAGCTCAATGTATGTTACATTGTGTCGAAATTCTAGTTTTGTTTTACCTGGGGATAAAATTCATCGTACATTAAGCAAAACGTTGAACTTTGCAGAACTTTCCAATTGAAATTTCCCTAGTATTGTGAATTTTAATAAATTTGATAACTTCGGCATTGTGGACTATGATTACCTGAACGTGCTCCTTAGGGTAATCTCAGTCATGCTGGTCAACTGACGATGATTTGGAAATAAATAATGCACTTTCATTGGCGGTTCCTACTATTTGCCGTAACTTAAGTTCAAATTCTGGCTCTCCCTGGTCTACTAGGTCCTTGAGAAGGTTGCATAATGATTCTTCATTCTTCACAATTTGCATAGAAAATTTAAACAATGTGCAACTTTGTCAAACTATGGTAAATATGCGATTGCGAGGAGTAAATATAAGTTAACGATTCAACAAGTTATATTTACTCCTCGCAATGTCATTTACATTTTGTAAATAGTACAGGAATGAGATTAAAATCAAACCTAAATTGTTCTTTAAATTTGTAAATTCTAAGAGAAGAACTAAAGGTTTTTCAAAGTCGATGAGCTATAATGGTGTTGATTCGACGGATGTGTCTGTGATATCAGATTTATTTGGAAATTTTTTCAGCGGACATATACTACTGTCCCTTATAACCTAATGCATCCTTATGATATCGAATCGTTTGAAGTGTTTTCTACTACAACAATAGACGAGGTTGAAGTACTTGGTAGTTTGAAGAGGCTTAAGTTCTCGTTTTCTCCAGGCTGAGACGGAGTCCCATCTGGTGTTCTTAGAATTTGCACTAATGAGATATGTATTCCGTTAACGAAAATGTTTAACCTCTTTACAGAAGTGGAAATAGGAAGTACATACATAACTATAGAGGAATTGCTAAGCTAAGTGCCATTCCGAAATTATTTGAGCACGATGTTACAAAGAGATTACTTCGATCTGTTAGTTTAATTGTATCAGCGTGGATTTATGAATTTAGATCTACTACTACTAATCTAATGAAGTTAGTTTGCCATGTGTATGAATCTTTTTCCGCTCCTTGTCAGGCAGATGTTATCTACACTGAATTTTGTAAGGCTTTTGACACAGTTATGTATGACCTTCATTTATTTAAACTGGAAAAGTTAGGATTTCCCCCAGGACTTGTAAGTCGGTTTTCATTTTATTTGAAGGGAAAACCTCAAAAGGTTTTATTTAAAGGTTATATATCAAGGAGTATTGCCGTTACATCTGATGTCCCCCAGTAAAGTCACTTTTCGAACATTCTTATTTAATATATGCAGACGATGTGAAGCTCTTTATGTCGTTTAGATGCCTACTCGATGCAATCAATTTGCAGGCGGATCTTAACGCATTGTCTCGTTGGTGTTGTACCAATGGAATTCCACTTAATTTCAAAAAATGTGAATGCAACTCTGTCTTATGATTATGTGTCATCATTTGTTGATTTAGTGCGGTATTTTCGTTGATAAAATTAAATCTTTTCAGAAGCAATTTCTAATATTTTCTCTTCGCGGCTTAGGTTGGGACGCGACCCAATATGTTCTGCCTTATGTTAATCGGCTGAAACTAATAAAATTGCATACCCTCGAGAAGAGAAGATATATGCTCAAATCAATGTTTATTATGAAACTGGTTGATGGTCAAATTGACTCAAAATTTTTGTTAAGTAATATGAACATCAATATTCCTACTTGAACATTTAGAAACTACTAGCTGACCCGGCAAACGTTGTTCTGCCATACAATTTCGGACCCAGAAAACTTCGTGTCACTCCTAGGGTAACGCCTTCATATAAGCTCCAAGGGTATAGTAAAACACAGTTAGTTCAAGTTTTAATGTGATTTATTTGAATTTAATCGAAATCAATGAAGAGCGATCTGATAAACAATGCTTTTCGATTTGTTTTTCAGCGTAAAAAAAATATTAAGGCGGTGTGCCAACATGAGAACAGGTAACGTACAGCTGACCTTGTGAAAAGCAGCGATATTCGAGACTGATCTCGAAAACTTCCAAAGAATGGCCTTGCAACATTGATTGTCTTCGCAAAAGCTAATCGAATGGGGAGTTGAATTCGCTTGAATTTGGATGGCAAGATCGGTTATAATAATAGGAATACGTGGGTAAGGACTTCCTCTTCTTTGAACTTGTTCTTCATAAACGTCGTTTAATCACAATGATCACCAGTTTTTTGACGGACAACCACATACCGTTGCACAATTTCGGATGATTCAGATTTCGAAAAATGCTTATGATCGATCCCACCTTCAGCTGTAAATTATGCGGCTAGATTCCTGGCACATCTAGGGAGTTCAAAAATGCTGTCAGATAGTTGGTTGCCTCATTTTCGTTGGTCACGCTATCAACGGATTTTTATGAATGATTTTCTCCATCGATTCTACTTTAAATAATAACATTCGAGATATCGACGTCCTTATTCTTCGCTAGTAGTATGGCCAGTTCACTAATCCAATCTGGATTTTTATTATTTTTGCAATGCTGAGAAAACTTTGGTGATGAGTTCCTCCTTCAACGATATAAACTCGCAAAAATTTCCCGAGAACGCCTTCAATCCAGTTGAAACATCAACATGGATTTTACCATTTTTAAACGCCAGTAGCTGTCTTGAAAATTCAGTAGCCGATGGGTCGTTTTGCAACATGACTCTAATGAATTTCAACTTCATGACATGCCGCCACAAAGATGACGATTTCAGACATGAATTAATCTTATAAGCAGCAGTCGATTTTGGGATGACGGGAAGCGTTTGACGAAAATCTCTCGGCAGCAATATCATAGCCTCATAAAATCATCTCGAATCCCCTCGTAAATCCTTCATCGTTCGGTCAACTGCCTCCAAAGCTCGTTTATGCGCCATCGTGCATTCATCCCAAATAATGATTTTGCATTCTCGCAACAATTTCGCTGCACGTTGGCTTGTCAACCGTGCGAAAATTGAACGGCAGCTTCAATGCGGAATGTGCAGTTCGACCGATGTGGGAGCAATACCATAGGATGCAACAGCTAACGCAATTTGCGATCTTAATCGAATTGTTGCCCGTATTAAAGAAATGACCAATGTCTTGCCTTTCCCACCGGGTGCATCGAGAAAGTAAATGCCTCCCATTCCATCGTCAACAGCCGTCATCAGCGAATCGATCACGTTCGTTTGCTCTGCATTCAACGCCGGCACATTTGTTCGGACTCTTTTAGTCCGATCATCTCGATCAAAGTCTGAATCTCGTTGCAATTCGCGATTGAATGCATCGTGCATCGAACGATTTGGCGCTGGTATTCCCAATTTCGACAGTAGACTGCCGCACATGACCACGCACATGTCTTCAATCTGAACTCAATTTCAATCGAAATTCGATGTTGTCGTGCGAACTCTGTGCAAAATGTCGTCAGTCATCTCGTCCTCGGCAGATGATACGTGGCTACGATGATCGCAAACAATATTCGAATTTAATTCGCTAGAGCAGAAACAGTTGCCTCCCAATGCGTATCGTTTTTGAGTAAATGCTAACGTTGGCGAGCTTTTCGAAATGTGACGGACATGTTAACGCAGTACTGTTGAAATAACTAGCGACATCTTAACAGATGTAAGATCATTTAGCGTTTAATCTTTTAACATAATAAATTTCACAATAATCCGAAATTTTCCAAGCATCATAACGAATTTTCCACCTTTACGTTGACTGAAATCATTAAATCAAGCGATACAATGCAAAATTTCGTCGCAAAATCCAGCTGTTTACAGTTTTTCCGAAATTTTCCGAGTTTTCCACCAAGAATTTTTATATTATCCGAAAAGTTTTTCCGGAATTTTCCGAATTTTTCACCAAGAATTTTTCTATTCGAAAAGTCATTTTGGAATAATTATCAGAAAATATTCACAGTGACACCTTCCACATTTATTAATTCATTCTATAAAATGCAAAATTTCGTCGAAAAAAAATTTCCCATTTCTTGTACTTTTCCGGAATTTTCCGAATTTTTCAACAAAAATTTTCTATTTTTCTATTTAAAAGGCCATTCTGTAACAATTGCACACAAAATTCTATACAAAAAGGCAATTTTCGATTTTTCCAATTTTCCGATTTTTCCGGAAGATTTTCCCAAAATTTTCTTTTACATAAACCTTCTTCTGGCAATAACGAACAATAGAAAAAAAGTTTGCGCAAAATCGGCCTAGCCGTTCTCAGTTGATGAATTACTATACATTTTTGCCACCATTTTTATATATATAGATATTCCAAAAAAATTATCGTTTTCTGGATCTAATTATGATTTTCATAATCAATTTCGAGCAATTTGTAGTATATATAACAAAATTTATATATCTTTGCCGCTTTCTGGTTCACTTAACTTAATTAAAACACGGTTCATCTATGTCTTATATATGATATTCATAGCCAGGGTTTGTCAAATCTATTTGGCTATAAATCCAAAACTTTTTGCATCGTCGTTATCATCTGGTTGCTTCCCAGTTTTTGTAGTCCTGTATTCCGCTTCCTGACTATATTCCTGGTATAAATTTACAGATGCATTTTCTTGTTATCTATGCGTATTCTCTGCTGAACTATTAAACTTAAAATTTCCGCTGATGTTTTGGCCTCTGCCAAATCCTATTTTATCCTAGTTTTGATCTGCCATATTTGTTGTTATATAATTTTTTTTCTCTTATAAGTTTTTTATTCTTGTTTAAGTTTTGGTTATGTTTAACTTTAATTTTATATTAATAATCGTCTATCATTTTATGGTAATTTATATTTTTGTATATCTACTTATTATAACTGTTTTATCACTATTATTAGTTTATTAAATTTTGTTTTTTACTTTTGTGAACGTCTTTATATTTTTAGTTAATTTTTTTTTCGTTGTGCTTAGTTTGTTTTTGTGTCTTGTCTTTTTTGTTGTTGTTGTTGTTATATAGATTTTAATATCTAGTTTAATTAAGAAACCTGAAACCAACTGCATCATATTTTGTAGCTGTTAAATAAATAAATAAATTTACACGTTTCTTTGCCAAATAACTCGACAACATCCATTTTTAGTTCTTTAAAATTATAAAATGATTATATATAAAAAATGTACATGGTGTGCTGAAGAAAAAACTTTGTGCATTTTTACCGAATTATTAATTTTTATTGGTTTTTTGAGGTTGTTGAACCAATCTAATGTTTTTCCACTAAAGTGTGGAAATTCTTAAAGTTAGTTATGGTTATTGAATACTTTATTGATAAAAATATAGTGCAATATATTTTTTGAAAATGTTTTGCTAAATGAGATAATTTAAATCTGAAACTAAAGAATAGATGAATAATGGAGGTTTGGAATTTATATTTAGAAGAGGGCATGGTAAGTTATGGAACGTTTTTTTTTTGGAAAATTCAAAATTTGAATGGGGAAGAAATAAAGAATTTTATTGGTTGCCGAGTTTGTACTACTGCACAGTGGCCCAAACGGGCAATCTAGCGGGATTTAAAACAAAATTCAATTTTTGAAAATTAAAATTTTTTGTTTTCTTTTTATTGCCAACTCTTGTAAAAGCTTATAAAAGCTTTTGCATGAACATTTAGGTGCATTCCTGATCTGCTACGAGTCTTCAAAGTGAACAAATTTTTAGCACGTGGCATGCAAAGATTTGGCACCATTTTTGGTTTCTGGTGGTTGAGCCAAATTACAAACAAATTATATATATCTGATTTTTTTTTCATTCAGAGCAAGTACTAAACAAAAATTATATGTTTGTGACATTTTTTTCATGTATAGCAAATATGGTTGGAGAGCGTATACTGACGTTTTTGGACTATAACTAACGTCATTCAATCGTAATCAAGCTAAATTTAGCATTTATGTAGAGCGTGAGTCCATGTGGTGTAAAAATATCCAAAATTGTAACCAACTACGACCAACCGTTGGAGGTATATGGAGAATAGCCGCACAACTTCTGGTACCTGTCATACAAAATGACCAATAGCACTGTGAGACAAATGGTAGGGGTCAGTGATCGGAAAGGATTCAAACTACCGGGGAAAGTTATATCGGTAAAAAAGAAGTTATACGTGTCCCGGCGTTTTGCTGGGTCACGTCTAGGAATCGAGATATATCGATTTAGTGAAGTTAGTAACTATCATATAGGGGAAATTGTCATCTTCAATTGTCATCTTTTTTTGACATAACTCGAGAACCACTAGTCCGATTTTGCTCAAACGTTTTTCTATATAAGCAACAGTTTCCTTTTGCCATACATCAAATGATTTTGAACTGGGTTTATTTTGTAACAGTTACAATAAAACTGTTGTACTCTGTGGCGTATGATTTAAGTGGAATATTACTTATGATATTCATACGCTACCATATAACAAATGAGCCTAAAACGTGAGATATTCCCCTATATGACAGTTACTTACTTCAAATCGATATATCTCGATTCCTAGACGTGACCCAGCGAAACGTATAACGTGTTTTTGACCGATATAACATTTCCCGTTGGTTTCATCCCATTCCGATTTTGACTGAGTGTTATTGAAAATAATTACATTTGTTGAATAACTTCCAAACGGAAAAAATGGAGGAAATTTAAATTTGGTCCGTTTTTTTATCTTCTCACAGTAACCAAATACTGGAAAACCAAAGCACCCCTTCTGTTACCTCCCATACAAATGATCGACTTCGCCCTCATAGTTTTACATACATATTTTTGGTAGATACACTGAATTCGGTCATATTTTGTACAAGATATTAGCTTATTGAAATTTGAGTCGGGACTTAATATGAACTTCCATACAAAATAAACAGACTTATTTTAGGCAACCAGATGTAGGCCCTTATTACAGGAGTTTCCGAAACACTAATAAAAAAATTTGTCAAAACCATCAAATATTTCCATTAAAGACATAAAGTAAGATAGAGTCGTAGATGGGTTTGGCCACCACTTTTAACAGTATTTCGATTGATTCGGATACATCATAGTCTGGATAATAACATTGTTATTAGCAGATATATAAATAATATATATTTTTTTAAATTTTTTAGATAAAGTACTTAGAAATTAAAAAATGTTAATCAGTTATATGGGATCCATGATTTATATTTGACCTAGTACATTGAAATTTACGATGAATGATGAATGCTTTAAAAACCTTACACAACAGTTAAGTGCCCACGAATTGCATCGCCAATGTTTTGTTTTCCGTCGCGGAATAAAATTGTGGCTTCAAATTGAGTCGTCAATGCTTCAGTTGTTCGCAAAATAAAATTGTTCAAACAAAGAAATCTATCGAATCAAAAGCTTGAACCGACACCTATTTTGAATTGGCTTTAATTTAATTTTAACTTTACGTTACCTTTACGTTGCAGTAAATGTTAAAAATATTTACACCGATCCTTATTTCAATTTTTCCGAACTTTTATCACGGCATGCGCTAAAAATATTTCATTAGGTCTCGAAAAAAACTCACAAAAATGTAAGCACGACTGGACAATTTATAGCCGTACCTCAAAGCACTTTTTATTATAACCTCGCACTACGGATAGGTGGGTATATATTAGAGATGGGTTCGTGAGTGATTTTGACTCACGTGATTGAAATGTCACGCTCACGCTCAAAGATTTTAGCGCTACTCACGTTCACGCACGCTCCCATGAGCAAATTTTGTACTCACGCACATTCACGTGAGAGTGAATCAGGACAACCACGCCAAATAAAAAGTAAAATAATTAAGGATAAACTGCAGCATATAGAGCGAACTGCCAAATTAAAGAAGCATATTCACTTCGTCTTCCAAGGTAGGAGTTTAACAAATTATTTATGAATTCGTGAATATGTCCCCATGAACATAAACCCCAAATTCGTTTTGACCGCGAATTTTTCAGACAAGTTTTAATAAATTTTATAAATGTAAATATGCATCAGTTCGTCACAAAGGGGTCTGAAGATGAACTCGTCATGGAGTTCGAAACGCGTCATCCTAGTGCATGACACACAGAATTTGACAAAAAATATCAAACAATAAAAACACTTATCTGATCGTTAGCCGAATTTGATGTATCATTTGATACACTAATGTAAACTTGGAATAATTTAATTTTAAAAATCTCCCAATTTTTAATACAAACTTTTAGACTGCGGCCCGCACTTTGCCACTCTTTAAACGTAATTTAAAAATTAATGAAACTTTTATACAAATAGTACAATTTTGTTAACGGCGTTACAGTTTTTAATAACACAATTTGGCTAAAAATTACTATATCATTATGATCATTACTTACAAAAACAAACCCATTTTGAGGATTATCTACAAAAAAAATATATATACATCGTGCGATTTTCTTATGACTTTTATGCATCATTTAAAAATGTTCACTTTGATAAAAATCCGCGAAAGACTTAAAAATTGTTTACAATATATAAAAAGTGATAATTTGTAAGCACCACTTACATAATATTTAGTTTATGTACCCAAGCAATTTAAACCAATAAATATTTTTGCAAAGTATTTGTATTAATAAAGTGCCTGAAAATAATACCCAAATATCTACTTGATACTTCCACAGCTCTAGAAGCGAAGCGAACTACAATTTCGTTCACGCACGCTCACGTGAGCAAACTTCCGACTTACTCACATTCACGAGTGAATCACTCGTGATTCACGCCAATCACGTGACGAGTGCCCATCTCTAGTACCTATCATTTGATACGACCCAAAAGTGTAACACATAGAAGGAGTCACTTTAGACAATAAGTTTCTTTGAACCAAATTCGATTCATGACTTTAAGTCGTTTGAGCCATATCCGTCTGTGTATCCAGCTGGCACGCACGAAAGACGTAACCAATTGTTTTGAAACTTTGCATAGGTTAATATTTTTTTAAAACTACTTACGGTTTCTGATTTTAGTAAAGCTACGGCAGGAAGAAGTTTTGGAGAAAAACTGGAAGTCTAGCCAGACGCCTTCTGGTACCTCCCATTTTTTACTGAAGGTGAGGGTATATGTAAGTCGGTTAAACTTTCTCACTTGTTTTTACTTAAGTGCATGTAGTAAAAGAATGTATTGTATTCATTTTTGTATGGTATTTATTTGATTTGCATTTATTGAGCCACAAAATTCATATGGTCTTTCATTTAGTCATCGGTCAGACGATGACACATGTACACTAGGGTAATAACTTTTTTTGGACAACATTCTCCCCAGGGCTTTTCTAATGGCAAATATTGTATTAATGATAAAAAAAACTATTTCAGTTCAATTTGCTTACAAAACATTACGCACCGACAGCGATTTCTAAAATGCCTTTAATATATGTTTTTTAATTTTTTTTTTTAATAACAATTTTTTTTATATATGGTTTATACATATGTAAGTATGTAAACAAATAATAACTATAAATGATTAAAAATAGGTATTGTAAGATATAAACTTTAGGTTCAGAATACGCGATGTTTTCCAAAGCGGATATATATCTTGTACTATTTTTATTACAATAAAAATTTTTTTTTAACTTTGTTTGATTCAAAACTTTAACGCGTTTGGTGCGTAACCTTTTTTAACGATAGCGAAAAACTAAAAACGCAGTTCTTAATATTTTTCCATGCCCTACACGATTTTGCCTGGGGAGATTTGATATTTGCAAAAAATGCAAAAAGTTATTACCCTAATGTACACCTGTCGACATTATTCTATATCAAAAAAAAAAGTTTGCCGTACACCTCTTTTTTGAGAAATGTTGGGGTCGGCATTTCAAATTTTTCGTTGTATCTTTGGCCTTTAAAGTCGGTTCTAAAAGTGTTATATAACGATGTTTTTGTCCCAATGAAACAGATTTTTTACGTCAAAATCAATGACCTTAAGTGTTGCTCTAAGTTCATACCAACCTTAAATTAGGGTGGCACATTAGGGCGATACAAACTGAGATCTGTTGGGTAAATAATAGTTGGGGCAATATTGATCATTGAGCCAAAATATTGATATATAAAACTTTAAAGCACAGAAGCATCCCATACGTCATTCATGGGATGTAAAGGGAAATTAAGTAAGTAAGTATAAAACTTTAAATGCCAAAGATATAACGAACAATTTAAAAAGGCGATCCTATACCTACTTACTTTACACCTCATGAATGAGGTATGGGATAGCTTCTCACGTTGTTGTGA
Source organism: Muscina levida (assembly GCA_964034835.1). Classification (NCBI taxonomy): domain Eukaryota; kingdom Metazoa; phylum Arthropoda; class Insecta; order Diptera; family Muscidae; genus Muscina; species Muscina levida. The sequence continues at coordinate 26,588 of CAXIUB010000218.1, read as the reverse complement.
ATAAACACGCTTTCTATGTTAGATTCACAACAAACGGCACCTACTGTTGAACGAATAATGCGAAGGTAACTGTTTGAGAAGCTTTTGCTAGTCGATCCTATATTTGTCAAAAATGCCTTACTCCAGGCGCATGAACGGAGTGAATTAATAACAATTTTAATACGAGAAAAGGTGTAACGCAATAAAGGAAATGGGTTAGACCCCAAGTATCTTAAGACCAAAATCGTTTCAGGACTTTTTAAAACGATGTAGCTATTTCCGTGTGTCAGGCTGGTTGGCTGGTGAGCAGAAAATTTTTCCAGTATTAATTATATTAATGAATTGAATTAAATTGTATTGTATTAACTAAATTGTAATTAAAATTGAAGTTAATGTAATTGCTATTTAAATTGAACGGAAAATTTGTTGTTGTAAAGCCCTTGTTCTTAAATGTTTGATTGTAATTCGACAATGCACTTTGGAAAGCACCGTTGGAAAGCACTTGTAAATGTAAAGAGTACTGACCAAATGGCAACTTTGTAGGGTAAAGAAGGTGTAGAGGACGGCTTAGGGATGTGCTTCCGGCCTTCTCGATCCAGCCGCTGCATGGAACACACCTCATCAAATTCTCCCATCTTTAATCCCGAATAAAATCAATGTAAGTTCTCCCTTTTAAGATCCCACGTGTTTTCTTCATTTTTTTTTCCAAGTTTTCCCCCTTGTTAAGTGAGTACCACCACGTGGTGAAAACCCAGATCCCCTGATTTTCCTTGACAAGAACTAGAGTTCTCTATACAAATACAACGGAACGTAAGCTCTTAAAGAAAACCCAAACTAAAATATTCAACCAGTGTTAACATTTTCCACACTGAAGTAATGGGATTGGAAATGGACTGAATATCCCTACTCCTTCTGGTACCTCCCATACAAAATTTCCTATTTTTGGAAAATTAATATTTTTTTCATAACCTCCGACCGCACAAATAGAAAATATTTAAATTTGGTCAGTTTAATTATCTTGTAATAGTAGACAAACCCTAAGAAGCCCGACAGATTTGCCATATACAAATGACCGAATTGACTCTCATAGTTTTTGAACTCAGTCAAAATTTTATTTTATTTTTTTCTTTAAAGATGACTGGAGCCAGGTTTGAACCTGCGATCTCCCGCATGGTAGTCGCGTGTTCTAACCACTATGCCACGGCCGGTCCCATTTTCGAATATCGGTTGATAAAAAACAACATTGCATCCTAGCATCCTAGGCATCCTCCATAGAAAGGAATTGGTGGTTTGGGACATCCTTCATTTCGGTTTTAAAAATATCAATCTTGCCTCAGGTTACCCTGAGATATGATATTCCAGTTATCAAATGAAATTCACAAAAATATTAATGACACGGGTACAATTATTAAATAAACACTATTAATCGAATAATGTTTTTTTTTTATGGTAATCATATTATGTACTTTAATCATACTGGTAAAGCGTAAAATTATTTAATATGTATTACAAAATTAGTTTTAAAAATCAGGTACATTTCAGACAAATTTGTGATTAGTTGTATCCTTAGATTTTCAGGTGTAACAGACGTCAACACGTTAACTACGTATGTATGTATACAAATACATATTGAAATTAAAGATGTGAAACGTATTCGTGCCCAATTTTCCGCCAAATGTAAAAACATTTAAGCGTATCATACTCAGAGTACGAATCACATATTTATGCATGTAAAAGCATGTGTATGAGCTTATTCATATATTTATGTGTGCAAAACATGTGCTCGTTTGTAGACTTGAGTAGAATCCAGCAAACATATTTCACATTCCATTGGTGCTGTGGTAATTGTTGTGTCAACAGAAATCCAAGAACTGTTCACGGTTCCATGGGAGTGAATAATGTGAAATGCAGTCATAAATATTTCTTGATTTGAAGAGTAGGACGTGACGATATGCTGGGCGAGCACTTGTTTGTCTCCCGTCCTCACAGGGAGATGCTGTGAGTGTGGATGAAGAATGATGAAACTATTTAAATAATTTCCAAAACAAACGGAGGTAATAATGAAATGCACATTACAAGCCAAACTTAACCACAATAATGTCAACCCCTTCCCCCAATCCAGACCAATGCAGAATGGTGGTATCCTTTCAACTCACACATACACATAGAATGTCGTACATACACAACAATAACAGCAAACAGAAAAATAATAAATAAATAACAGTAGCACAAAATGTTTTTGTAAGTACAATCAAAGCAATTCATCATTTCCGAGCATTGTCTATATTGCCCTCATTCTATGCTACTGCATCCAACTGTCCGTCCGGCCTTCTGTCGGTCGGTGTGGTAAATGTTGTTGTACGAGTACGCTTACCGTACACATACGTACCCATTGCAAACTGTGTACATACATATAAGGCAAAGTATTTACAATTTAGGGCGCACGACGCTATAGTGGGTGTGAAGGGCCGGCCTGGGGAAAGCATGTGTACTGGCGTTGGGTATATTTAACATTTCATATGATGTTGTGTCTGTACTCCGGCTGAGTCGTCGTTTACACGACACTATGTAAATTTACCTTAACCATGTAAAATATGAATGCATTTTCGGAGGGCGGTGGTGTGTGAGTGCATATACATATGTATGTATGTATCTTGCCAAAAGTAGCTGTAATATAATCCAGATTTATTGTGTGCAGAGATGATACTGCCTATTTGATGCAAGGCAGACCGGCCGAAGGCTACCAAGCGATGCCACAGACTCCTTTCAATGTTGTTGCGCTGGTTGTTGTTAGACTTTTAGTTAGAGCTTACATAAACAAACACAGCCTTCTACCCCGGCAAAACAGTGTACACTGGTAAACCAACAATAGTATATAGCAATATCTAAACAACAAATTAATGTAGTCTTTCTTCAAAGCATAATTTTTTCTTCGATCAAGTTTCAATGGCTTCTGCAAAGAAAGCTACAACTACATATTTCTCTATTGACGATCACCTTAATTAAGCTTCACCGTGCGACACTTATTTGGGTTTGAAAAATGTCAATATAATTCAAGAACACATTGTCCTATCTATTTTTTTTTTTTTGTTTTTAAGAAATTAGTCGCAAAAGTGGAAAAAGAACCTTCGAAATGTGAATCCTTAATTTAATTTTAATTTTTACTAGCTGCCGGGCAAACTTCGTCCTGCTTCCAAAGTTATTGATATATATATATTATTGTAAAAAACAACAACATAATATCGTATATGGAGCTTTCACAAAACCACATTTGCTTTTTATTCGTTCTATTTTTAGAGTATTAAAGTAGATGTTTTCGATCTCTCATTGAATGAGTATAAGATGTACCATGCGCTATGGACACAAATAAAATATGTCCGTGGAGAAAGTGGTCTAAGAACTGAAGCCATTACAATTGATGGTAAAAACCAGTAAGAAAGTTTCAGTCGGGCAACCCGACTTACATATACCATCACCCTCAGTAAAACAAAAAAAATTCTGTTATATTGATATTATTACTCGATTTCTAAAGTGGGCGGAGTGGTACATTTGTATGGGAGGTACCAGAAGGGGCGTGTCCAGACTTCCAGTTTTTCTCTCGAAAACTGTATCCTGCTTGAACGTTACTAAATACAGAATTTGGGCACGATCGCGTTAGTTCTATTAATAATATTAATTAAACTGTATCCATCCTGCTATAGATTTACCAAATAAAGAATAAGGGTATGATCGCGTTGGATTTATTGATATTACTACTCCATATCTAAAGTGGGCGGAAAAGTACATTTGTATGGGAGGTACCAGAAGGGGTGTGGCTAGACTTCCAATATTTTTTTAAAACTTTATCCTGTTATAACTTAACAAAATAGATTTACCAAATAAAGAATAAGGGTATGATCGCGTTGGATTTATTGATATTACTACTCCATATCTAAAGTGGGCGGAAAAGTACATTTGTATGGGAGGTACCAGAAGGGGTGTGGCTAGACTTCCAATATTTTTTTAAAACTTTATCCTGTTATAACTTAACAAAATGCATAATTTAGGCACGATTTTAAAATTATTAAATTTTTAATATTAAATTTTTTTCCAAAACTTTATCCTATTAAAGCATTATTAAATATAGAATTTGGGAATGATTGAGTTCCATGTGTTGATATTATTACTCGATTTCTAAAGAGGGCGGAATTGTACATTTGTATGGAAGGTACCAGAAGGGGCGTGGCCATGTAGCCCATTTTCAATACCGTAAGTAGTTTTGGGGAAATATTAACTCGTGCAAAATTTGAAAAGATTTGGTTGTGTCTTTCAAAAGTTATCGTGCGAACCAGCCGGACAGCAGACAGACGGACAGACAGACGGACATGGCTCAAACGACTTAAAAAGTCATGAATCGAATTTGGTTCAAAGAAACCTAGGGTCCAAAGTCACTCCTTCTATGTGTTACACTTTTGGGTCGTATCAAATGATATACACCCTCATCCCTAAGGGTGATGGTATAACCAGTACAGAAATTTCAGTCAGGTAAACTGACTGATAAATACCATCACCCATTATAAAATATTGTTTAAGTCTTGAGTTATTAAAATTAATGGATTTTTAATTAAAACAAAATTACTTATGTATTATTTCTTGATTGCTTGTGGAGAAAACCCGTAAAAAATTTGACTGACAATGTGTCTGACTTTTTTTCAATGAACGCTTACCTTGGAAAAATTTGTCTGAATTCAGTGTACATAGAAAAATGATATGTGTGTAAAACAGGCAATGTCTGTTGTTTATTTGGGAGGTACCAGAAGGGGTCTGCCAAATACATAGGGTTGTTAAGGTTTTGCCTCTTATTACAAGAAAAATTAACTGACCAATTTTCGTTACCTTCCATGTGTCCGTTTGGACGTTATGGGAGAAATATAATTTTTCCAAAAATACATCATTTTGTATCGGAGGTTCCAGAAGGCGTGAACCGATATACTCCATATTTATTCCTGAGTCCAATTGTCATAAGCGAACATCATACGCAAAATTTTAGTGAATTCAGTTTACTTACAAAAAGGTATGTATGTAAGACTATATTCAATTATTTTCTAAAGAGGAAACGGGGGGGTTATTTAAATTTGATCAATTTAATTATTTTGTGATAGTAGACAAAACATAAAATATTTGATTTTGGTCAGTTTAATTATCTTGCAACTGTGGACAAAACCGCAAAGAACCGAAATATTTGCCACACCTAGTCTGGAACTCACCCAAGCAAACGTTTTACGTTTGTTGGCTGAAACCTTTTCTACAGTTTTACTTTTTGTCTCTCCAGCCATGCGAGCAAAAGTCGAAATTTCTGTACTGGTTATATATTTAATATTTTTTTACGCAAAGTGGAGAGTAGGGCGTTTCACTAAAAAAATTTTGCAACTCTTGAAGTAGAATATTACAGCTTGTGATCTAAAAGAATTTCGAAAATTTTTTGGGATTTTTTGAAGATGGGTATGGGGTCGCTGAAATTGATTTTATCAAAAAAATGAGGTTATGGAGAAAAAAAATTTATATTATTTTTTTCTGGTGCTTTTTGTTCATACAACTAAACAATTCTCTTAGCAAGGATCCGATCCCACGACAAAAAAATTGTAGGTGTGAAAAATTATTATATTATGGACCTCTTTGATAGTCTTAAAAGTGAAAAATTATTTTTCCTAGATTTTAAACCTCGATAACTTGAAAAGTTTTCAAAATTTTTTCACGATGTAAATTGCGTTAGAAAGATAATTTAGATACCTTTATTTTGGTATATATAAGTTTATATCTTACTTGTGAAAAATGTTGCAAAAAATAAAAAATAGACAAAAAAAGATATTTTTTATTTGTAAATTCACACTATTTGAATTTTAAAATATTTGAAATAGGCCCTTTTTAAAATGTAACAAAATCCATAATGCGTAATTTTGTAACCTCAAACAGTAAAAGGGTTTTTGATGAATTAAAGTTGCCCAGTTCCTTTTTTTGAAAGATACACTTTTATGGGAAAATGATGATGATTTTGTTTCATCAAAGAAAAAGCTAGAAAACCTATGTGTTCTGAATGATTTATCAGAAAGAGGCGTGGCGTCGACTACAATATATAGCAAAAAAATTACAAAGAATGTGGATGATTTTCAAAACTTATTGGTTAGAGTTGATTACAATCAAAAAATTATATCTAATGTTAACAAAAATGTTATTGAAAAAGCTCTTAAGAAACCAATTTGAAAATACTTTCACAGTTGTTCCACATTTAGTGGTTAATGTATTGTAATTTTAGATACAAAATTTATTTTTTAATTTTTATTTGTTCATTAAATATGTTGATTTTGTTTATTTAATATCTTTTGATTTTGTAAGGGAATACAAATATAGTGATGATATTTTTATTAAAGCAATGTATTTTAGAAGTTTATTTTTACTTAACCAAGAACGAAACGTAATGAAATTCTTTTAATATTCATAAAATTTGATAAATAAAAAAAAATTTCTCACACTTTAATTTTTTTCTTATATTTTTCCAACAAGTAAAAATAAATCTATGTACCGAATGAAAGGTAATTTAAAGATCTTTCCAACGCATTTTACATCTTGAAAAAATGTTGAAAACTTTTCAAGTTATCGAGGTTTGAAATCTAGGAAAAATAATTTTTCACTTTTAAGACTATCAAAGTGGTCCATAATATAATAATTTTTCACACCAATAATTTTTTGTCGTGGGATCGGATCCATAAGAAGAGAATTGTTTATTTGTATGAACAAAAAGCACCAGAAAAAAAATAATATAAAATTTTTTTCTCCATAACCTCATTTTTTTGATAAAATCTATTTCAGCGACCCCATACCCATCTTCAAAAAATCCAAAAATTTTTTCGAAATTCTTTTAGATCACAAGCCTTAATATTCCGCTTCAAGAGTTGCAAAAATCGCCAAAAACGCGTTTGGTGAAACGCCCTAGTGGAGAGGCCAGAATGTGAAGAACTAAGTACTAACTTAATTTCGTCTTACACCAAATGAATGAGGTATGAGAAAGCTTCTCGCGTTGTTGTGAATTAACACTCTTTCTATTTATTCACAACAAACGGTACCTACTTGTTTATCGACGATTGCGAACGTCACTGTTTGAAAAGCATTTACTAGACATGCCGATTGACACGACACTATACTGCGAAGTTGCTTTCGACAACATCGAGGGTGCCAGCAATGAAAGATAAATGTAGAAGAGTGGAGGCGAGAATCGAACCCGGAAACTCCCGAATGGTAGTCACGTATTATAAGCACTATGCCACGGCCGGTCCCTAAGTAATATTTTCATTATTGTCAGCTTTCAGAATTATATAGACATTCATATGACCCACCACATTTTTTTCATTTTTTCGCACAGTGACATAATTATTAAAACATATTGAAAGGAAAGAATAGAAGAATCTTGAGTGTCGCGTCGGCATGTGCTGTAAAAGTACCTCAAAAATGGATTTATCGTTAAAATTTTTTAAGGAAAAATATTTTATTTTTTATTTTTAAAGAATTTTTTATTATCATCACAACAACAATATTCCCCACTTGGTACTGGAGTGGGATTCTGCACTATAAAAAAGTTATATCGCTAGTGTTCATAACTTAAGCGATATCTATTATAACTACAGAAAGGCACACAAACACAAATCTAAGCAAAAACAAGTAAGAAAGTTTCAGTCGGGCGACCCGACTTACATATACCATCACCCTCAGTAAAATAAAAAATTGCTATTATATTGATATTATTACTCGATTTTTAAAGTGGGTGGGGTGGTAAATTTGTATGGGAGGTACTAGAAGGGGCGTGTCTAGACTTCTAGGTTTATCCTCCAAAACTTTATCCTGTTATAGCTTTACTAAATACAGAGTTTGGGCACGATAGCGTTGGATGTATTGATATTATTACTCCATCTCTGAAGTGGGCGGAAATGTACATTTGTATGGGAGGTCCCATAAGGGGCGCCGCTAGACTTCCAATTTTTTCTCCAAAACTTTATCCTGTTATAACTTAATAAAATACAGAATTGGGGCACGATCGTGTCGAGAATATTGATATTATTACTCCATCTCTAAAGTGGGCGGCGTGGTACATTTGTATGGGAGGTACCAGAAGGGGCGTGTCTAGACATCCAGATCTTTTCTCCAAAACTTTATCCTGTTATAGCTTTACTAAATACAGAATTTGGGCACGATCGTGTCAAGTGTATTGATATTACTACTCCATACCTAAAGTGGGCGGAAAGGTACATTTGTATGGGAGGTACCAGAATGGGCGTGTCTAGACTTCCAGATTTCTTCTCCAAAACATTATCCAGCTTGAACTTTACTAAATACAGAATTTGGTCACGATCGCGGTAGTTCTAATAATAATATTAATCGATTTCTAAAGTGGGCGGTACCAGATGTGTGTGGGAGGTACCAGATGGGGCGTTGGTAGACTTCCAATTTTTTTTCCAAAATTTTATCCAGTTGTAGCTTTACTAAGTACAGAATTTGGGTATGATCCCGTTGGGTGTATTGATATTATTACTCGATTTCTAAAGTGCGCGGAATGATGTATTTGTATGGGAGGTACCAGAAGGGGCGGGGCCATATAGCCCATTTGCAATACCGTAACTCGTGCAAAATTTCAAAACATTTGGTTGCGCCAGACAGACAGACGGACATGGCTCAAACGACTTAAGTGACTCCTTCTATGTGTTACACTTTTGGGTGGCATCAAATGATGTATACCCTCCTAGAGGAGGGTATAAAAACAGCCGACAAAATGTCAATAGTGTAATATTATTAAAATATGCTGATGAAACTTCAAATGTTTCCACAAAATACGACTGTTGGTAGTGGAACACTTTTAAAAAATCTGATAAAACTTCAAATATTTCCAGAAAATACTGAATACGCCCATTGATTGAAAATAAAAATATTTTCTGCAAATTTTACCAGTGTACCAAAATGTATCTCTCAAGGCCAAAAATACAGATTTGATCGAAAATTTTTAATATTACACTAGTGGGCCCGGCAATGCTTCGCTATTGCATATTAACTTGTAATATATTTCACATTTAGGTTTACAAAGTACTTTAAAACGGTACTTCAGCTCGACAATAATATGTTGAGTTTACTAACTTATGTAACTAATTTCAAGTAACTCCTTAACATGGAAGTTAACTAATTAAGTTTTATTGTTTTAAATTCTAAATATGATAGGCTCTATGACGATAGTAAAAAATTCATCATCAAAGTCATATCTATAGTTTCGACATGTAGATTAGGTTTTGTCTGTATGTAGGGAGAAAAAACACTTCTTTCACAAATCGGAAACAGAAATTCCTCTAAAGATCAAAATTCAATTTTTATATTTATCTGTAGTAGCGGGAACCGTCTGTATACTAACTATGTCTTTGGGCTAAAAAATCACTTTTGTTATGCCTTCTCCTCCTATTGACCGCAGATGAAAATTTCGTTTAAAGCTTCATGCTTTTAGCCATAAAAACCTTCTTCGCCATGTTTTCTTCTCATACGGACCAAGAATATACCGATTCGGTCACCAACGTTTGGCTTAACAAAATGATAATCTTACGCGCTGCATGGCATATTACGCCATCGTGTTGGAACCATTTCTCCTTCAAATAATGTGCAATGACATGATAAATAAAAAAATTTATTGATCGTCCACTGGCTCTAGTTCTTCTACCAGTTGGATTTTATATGATTATAGACCAAGATCTTTCCTCAGCATTTGCAGAAACCGAGTTGCTGAGAACGGGGTTGTTTCGATAAATTCGAGTCCCCTGTCACACTTACGTCTACAGCTTCGATTGCTTCTATTAGCTGCTCAGATGAATTATTATATGCACCCTAAACTTCACAAAGGGCTCCTTAAGTTTGGCGAACAGAACGCGCATTTTATCTATAGGATTTATTACCGATTCGCTCTCCTGAAATGTAATTAAAAAATTCATATCTGTAAAGTAAATTAAAAGCAAATCATTGTTTTAGGCTGCTTGTGTCCTAAATTGCCTGGTGTACAGACCATTATTTGATACAGTTAAAAGGTTAAATATTGAAGTGCGTGGGCAGAGCCTCGGCACTTTTTACTTATTAAGTTCCAAATAGCCTGTTCATTAGCAACTTTTTTAACAATGAGCAACTATTGAAACCTTCAGACCTATGGGCCCCGGCTCTAATTTGTTCCTACTATTCCGATGCTTGGAGACCAAGACGAAGAGAATGGTATATTTCTGGCATTGTTTTCTGTAGGCCAACACTCGGAGGCTATAACTTTTTAACCAATACATAGATTTGCTTCTGTTATACTTCATTTAGTTTGTTGGGAAGTCAGTTTTACGCAGAAGTTTTCGGTTTGTGCTCATTTAAAAAACAAAAAAATCTCTATCTGAAATCTTCCTGCTTCCCAACGCGAGCTAGGAATTGATTTTAGTCACAAATTTTATTGGTGAAATTTTCTAACAATTCATCGTAGACTCCGATTTTGGTTACGATTTTTGCGAATAAAAAAATTGGCCCACCTTACTATTCATATCTCTAGGCGAACTGCAATATACTGTGGAATTTTGACAGTAATAACTACTTATTTTAAAAGGGTGTAGCACAGCCCACTTCCACCCTTACTGTAATTCATACTGCAACAACAACATATATACCAAATCTCATCTTCATACCCCTGATAGTTCATGAGATATTGCCCTTTTTATTTTCAAGTTGTATGGGCGGTGATACGCCCCTTTAACCAATCACAACCTATTATAGCCAGGGACTATCTTCAGGTCCACAGTACCACTCGGTAAAATTTTCGTATCAATCTATCTATTGGAAAAGCCTGCAAAGCGATTTTTTAAAAGGGGGCGTGGCACCGCCCACTTCCACCCTGGTTGAAATTAATACGGCTCCAACAAAACATCTCATCTTCATACCTCTGATAGTTCATGAGATATAGCCCTTTTGATTTTCAAATTGTATGGGCGGTGCCACGCCCCTTTATCCAATCACAGCGTATTATAGCCCGGGACTATCAACAGGTCAAAAGTACCACTTGGTAAAATTTTCGTATCAATCGGTCTATTAGAAAAGCCGAGCGATTTTTGAAAAGGGGGCGTGGCACCGCCCACTTCCACCTTGGCTGAAATTAATACTGTTTCAACAACATACATATATACCAAATCTCATCTTCATACCTCTGATAGTTCATGAGATATAGCCCTTTTGATTTTCAAGTTGTATGGGCGGTGCCACGCCCCTTTGTCCAATTGGACCGAATTGTAAATCTAAACCATCCGGGGCGCCACCCAACGGCGTACAAAAAAATTTATGCAAATCGGTCCAGCCGTTTAGGAGGAGTTCAGTCACAACACACGTACGGTAGAATTGTATATATCATTGTCTCTCTCAGGCCTAAAATATAGTGTTCATTAGACCGGGTCGGTCCCCATACAAATTTTTTTTTCTCCAAAGTCGAGGGCAAATATTAAAGACCACTTCGAGACAACTTAAAAAAAAAAATTTTTTCCTCCCCCACCCCCGGAAAAACAGCCAAAATCGTTTTTTTATCGCTACTTTTTTGTTTGTGGCTCAATCTTTAAATCCAAGGCATCGGTGTATAGGTTTCGAGGAGTACAACATTTGTCCTATAGATGTCGCTGACATATGACATCATCTTGTAATGTTGGCCTCATTTAGAGCAGTTTCTACCCCTAAAATTTAAAAATATTTTTTCCTATAATTAAAGCCCTTTAAAAACCAAGAACATTTTGCTTTAAAAGTATACAGTTTTATTCAAAAACAAAAAAGTTACGTATGAAAAGATGTATTTACAGCATCAACACTAATATTTTTTCCTGTTGTTTGCATCATTATCGCAAATTATTGCATACTTTTTAGCGCTGACGGAAAATTTGTATAAAAACGATTCCATACTCTGTAGCTCAAATTGTTGCATAAGTCGACATCGAAAAAAAATTTTAATATCTCCTTGAGATAATTCATTTTTTATCTAGTTACCGACGAAATATGATTTGTATTACAAATAAAATCCCAAAAAGAGCAAAGATATGTATGTAATTACAAATATTGGCGCCACTCAAGTTCCGTTCACTACTTTCTAGTTTTGCAAAAATTTTCCATTTTGATTAGTCATTCTAAGCGCTGATTCACTTACATTTCGCACAAACATTTCGCACAAATGTTGAGTGTAGCATATTGCATGGGAAGAATACAAGTGCAAAATTAAGTCTATATTTTATTATTAATACTTCCATTGTGGACCAGGTATCTTTATAATTTCGTTGCTTTAATATTGGTGACACTGAATACCTTCATCCGCATGTTTGAAAACACTGTTTGCGCTAAAAAGTATGCAATAACTTGTATTTAATTTTTTTCGATATCGCTGAGAAGTATGCAATAATTTTCTGTAATAATGCGAACAACAGGAAAAAATATTAGTGTTGATGCTGTAAATACATCTTTTCATACGTAACTTTTTTGTTTTTGAATAAAACTGTATACTTTTAAAGCAAAATGTTCTTGGTTTTTAAAGGGCTTTAATTATAGGAAAAAATATTTTTAAATTTTAGGGGTAGAAACTGCTCTAAATGAGGCCCAACATTACAAGATGATGTCGTATGTCAGCGACATCTATATGACAAATGTAGTACTCGTCGAAACCTATACACCGATGTCTTGAATGTTACGATTGAACCACAAACAAAAAAGCAGTGATAAAAAAAACGATTTTGGCTGTTTTTCCGGGGGGTGGGGGAGGAAAAAAAAATTTTTTTTGAAGTTGTCTCGAGATGATCTTTAATATTTGCCCTCGACTTTGGAAATTTTTTTTCGTGACCCGGTCTAGTGTTCATGTTTCATTTGATTGAAAATAAAAAATCTGTGAACTAAATTATATCTCTTCTGGGCTAAAATACTGTTTTGCCACGCGCCATCCGCCCACTGATCCTAAATTAAAATTTTCTCTACATATTCATATTCGGAGATTTTTATTGTTCAATTCGAAATTTTCAGGACTTTGTTTGTAAAGAAACAATCCACTCCAGGTGGCGCTAGGGTGGATTTATATTAAATTCTTGACTGCATAGACCAATTCAACTGATATTTAGAATGCATATTTGTTTGCTCAAAAGAAAAAAATATATATACAAACGGACTGGGTAGATGGGGTTGGGTGGGTTTATGATCAAAATTTGAACGAATGAAATAATTTAACTGAAATTAAGAATGCATAATTGTTTGATTATGAGAAAAAAATGTATGCACAAATTGGTCCGGTATGTGGAGCTGGTATGGATTTATAATGAAAATTTAACGAATGAACAAAATGTTCTGAATTTAGTAAATGTAATTTAACGTCAAAAATGTTTCGATTATAATGTATTTTAATAGTTAAGTATGAATCGCCGAATTGTGTGTACGCGCCAACTGCAAACGACTGCTCCAAATTTTCAACAAAGATCGTACTAAGAAGTTTTTTTAATCTCTTACTATGGAGGGTATATGAGTAAGTGAGGCAAAAGAAAGAAGCCCTTCGTAAACGTGCTGGCTTCAAATGCATTTTTTTGGCCCAGAGATATAAAACGGATCTACGGATCAAAATGTTATTTTTGAGTTGAATGCGAAATACGGAATACGCGTTGCAAATAGTTTTTTTTCATCTACTGAGCAATGATACTACGACATTACAGATATGAAGAGACACCTCAAAATTTTAATTTACTTTCGGCAGAAGGGCGTGGCATATTTAGTAATATGTAATATGTGCATTAGACTGGTCGCATTTTGTATGGAAATTTTTTTTTTAAATTTAATTCTGTGCGCTGCTTAAAATATGAGGTTTGGTGTAAGAAATCATGTCCTAATTTTTCAGCTCAATCCGACGGTGCCTAGTCGTGCCTAGTGGGCCCAAAGTTCCCCATTCCCATATTTAATCAGATATTTTTAGTTATACTAGTTAAAAAGTCGGTCCCATAGACCAAAAATCAAAAATCTGAAATCGTTACGATTTTCCACAGAGAATGTACTTTAAGTATGACAAATTAATCTCTCTAGGACTTAAATATAGGTTTTCCCCGAACCTACCGCCCACTTATCGAAAATAAAAATTTCGTCTGAACCTGAAGTGTCGTGTACTATCTGTGTACCAAATTTTATCACTCTAGCTTAAAAAAATGTTTTGACACGCCCACTCCGCCCACTCCGCCCAATTAATCAAAAATTTACAATATCTTTAACCTATTATATTTTCAATATAGAACATTATAGAGCTAAATATGTAAAGAAATTAAATTTTTAGAGCGTTTTTTTTTAGCAATTTTAGATATATTAAGAAAGTGGGCGCAGAAATGGGCGGAAACAACAATTCAATTTCATATATAAGATGATTTCTTAGTATGTCCGGATATTTGTATGAATGTCCTATTCTTTCCGCAACTTTCTGAAGCCATCTGATGACATAGGAAGCTGAAATTTGTCATACTTAAAGTACTTTTTCTGCGGAAGATCGTAACGAAGTCAGACTTTTTAACTAGTATAACTAAAAAGATCTGATTAAATAGGGGAATGGGGAACTTTGGGCCCCACTAGGCACCGTCGGATTGAGCTGAAAAATTAGGACATGATTTCTTACACCAAACCTCATATTTTAAATAATTAAATTTCAAAAAAAAAATTGCGACCAGTCTAATGTGCATATGTGAAACTGTTGCTATCACCCAGACCAAACGATTAATAGGATTTTTGAGCCAAATGAAGAAATTTTCTGAAATTTGATCTCCTTGAGATATAAAGGAGCAAAGTGCTATCATGGCTCAGTCCAAACACCTAAATGTACTATCACCCAGTTCACCAACGCAGAAAGTTATATCTCAGTCAATCGGCTTCGAAATGTGGTTTTAGAATACTCAAGAGCACCGACTCGCGTCGTCCCGATTTGCGTCGTCCCGATTTGCGTCGTTTTGATTTGCGTCGCTTTGCTCATTTTGATTTCGATTTGCGTCGTTTTGTTTCCGATTTGCGCCGCTTTGATTTCGATTTGTGTTAGCTAAATAAATTAAAATTTGTTAATGCGTCTATTTCTTATGAAAATACATATGTATGTAAATGACTTTAATTGTTGTTATGTTTTTTCTTAATTTATAGTTTTGTTATTTCTTTATAATAATTATAAACATTTGTCGAAGTAATTGAAATAAATTAAAAGACAGACAGACACGGACATGGCTCAAACGACTTAAAAAGTCATGAATCGAATTTGGTTCAAAGAAACGTAGGGTCTTAAGTGACTCCTTCTATGTGTTACAAATGATACATACCTCCATCCCTAAGGGTGACGATATAAAAATTTAAGACGATGTCAATAGGAACAAAAATTGGAAGCTAATCCTGATGTCTCAATTTACACATTAAAGAAAACACAACATAACGACCAGTTGTTCATAAATTCCTTAATTGTGTCAAAATAATTATAACAATTTGAATTGAAAAGCTAATGATTATACTGCTCCAATTAGGCAAAATAAGAAAGTCGAATATATATTATTATACCTTCATCCTACGTGTAGGAGGGTATATATCATTTGATACCACCCAAAAGTGTAACACATATAAGAAGTCTCTTTAGATCCTAGGTTTCTTTGATTCGATTCATGGCTTATTAAGTCGTTTGAGCCATGTCCGTCTGTCTCTCTAGTTGTCCGGCTGGTGCGCACGATAACTTTCGAAAGATGCTACCAAATGTTTTGAAATTTTGCACGAGTTAATATTTCACAAAAACTACTTACGGTATTGCAAATGGGCTACATGGCCCTGCCTCTTCTAGTACCTCCCATACAAATACATCATTCCGCCCACTTTAGAAATCGAATAATAATATTAATCGTACTAAAATTATGTATTTTGTATAGCTGTAAAAGGATAAAGTTTTGTAACAAATTGCAAGTCTAGCCACTCCCCTTCTGGTACCTCCCATACAATTGTACCTTTCCGACCACTTTAGATATGGAGTAATAATATCAATAAATCCAACGCGATAGTACCCAAATTCTTTATTTAGTTAATCAATAGCAAGATACAGTTTTGAAAAAAAAACTGGAAGTCTAGCCACGCCCCATCGTGTACCTCCCATACCCAACTGGTACCGCCACTTTAGAAATCGATTAATAATATAATAGACCTAACGCGATCGTGCTAAAATTCTGTATTTAGTAAAACTCTAGCAGGATAAAGTTTTTTGAAAGTTTGGTAGTCTAGGCAAGCCCCTTCTGTTACCTCCCATAAAATCTTTCTGTAATATTTTCCACAGAGGGTTCCTCTGTTATACTCTTCTGCGTCGGATTAGGTATATTTGACCTATGTATACGTCTGTGTTCTGGGTAGTGTACTTGTAATGCCGAATTTTCCTGCAAGTATTTGAACATCAACAAAACATTTTTTTAACTCGTTATCAGAATAATCTGGCATCTTTGTAAGCTTTGATTATAGGCAATTCATTTGCTCGTACACCGTGACAAAATTTGCAAATAGCGTGATAAAAAGTGGGAGAGGATTCGTATTAGACTACTTATAGCAAAACCCATAAAAAAGATAAACCGACAGACTTGATTAGGAAAGCATAAAGCACTTTTAAAACCTATATGTTGTAATAAATTTATATATAATTGAGTAATTCTATGGGGAACGATCACATACATTTTTGGTCAGTCCCAATTTTCTGACATTCAGTAAACATGTACCTTAAAGTGCACAAAACAAGAATTAGTATTTTTTTTCAAAAAGTGGTTGTTGATAGTTGTATGATGGTGTCTTTTTAACTTCTTGAGAAAAAATAAAATAGATTACAGACAAATTAGGAGGTAAATATTTTTTTATGTAATCGCTTGCCATGGAATTGCTCAATTATATCGAGTTTATAAACATATATCTTAAAATTTTCTACTATAACCTCTACAATCCGACTCATTACTCTAATTGATACAGAAAACCAGTAAGAAAGTTTCAGTCGGGCAACCCGACTTACATCGACCCACACCCCCAGTATGATAAAAAATTTTCTATTATATTAATATTATTCCTCGATTTCTAAAGTGGGCGGAGTGGTACATTTGTATAGGGGCGTGGCTAGACTTCCAATTTATTTTCCAAAACTTTATAGCTTTAGCTATTATAGATTTACTAAGTACAGAATTTGGGAACGATCCCGTTGGGTGTATTGATATTATTGCTCGATTTCTAAAGTGGTCGAAATTATGTATTTGTTTCAGAGGTACCAGAAGGGGCGGGGCCATGTAGCCCATTTGCAATATCGTAAGTGGTTTTGGGGAAACATTAACTGGTGCAAAATTTCAAAAAATTTGTTTGCGTCTTTCGAAAGTTATCGTGTGCACAAAACTCCCAGCTACATTATTGCCGATAATAGTTTAGCGCGATCTCAAAGTGTGAAATAGCTGTTTGACGAAAACTGACTTTTTTTTGAGGGGCTCACTGATTTTGAGAATCTTTCGAGGTCCATAAAAAATGGTCACCAATTTCGCCAAACTGAGTATAGGGGTTTATTACCTTTCGATTGTAGAATCGAACATATGCTGTCAAGTTCTTGTATTGTACATAAAGTCTTCATTTGTTGCATAGTGTAATCAAAAAACCGCTACCCTCAATCAATATGTAGACTATACTAAGTTGCCATTAGAGTGTTCAAAACCGAAAACCGTCTAACCATTTTTTCTCCGAAACCGTATGCCGGTTTCTTCAAAAATGCCAATTTTGAATACCCGCTTTAACCGGGTTTTGGATGTCAGTTAACCAGTTTTTCAAAAAGGAGCATTTCCACAGAACATTGCCAGATTAGATCTATGCAAATTGGAACAGAAGGTTTTTTATGGTGACATGATATTCTTTGGGCAATCTCAAAGCATGGTTTCTTTTAAATTGCCTTATGCAATACGAAAATTTGTTTGGAAAATGCTGCTGTCTCATCTTGAAATGGGTGATAATTGTCGTTATCTTCTTAACTAAGTATCCAATTTCAAATAGAGCATAATTTGTGATCACCTTACAATAGTTGTGATATCACTAATATATAGTTTGTATTTAACCATGCAAAGACTGAGAATCCTTCTATATTTATATGAAAAACTTTAAGTAAACTTTTAACACCATACAAAATTTAGGAAATCACCAAGATACAGTTGGGTTTAATTTTGAAATAGATTCCCAGTAGAAAGTATCGCCATACACGACTTTGTCGTCAACGCTGTCCTCAAGACAAAATGTGATAAACTGAACTTGTAGTCAAAACACTCGGTTGAAGACAAGCCGACCGACAAAATAATAATGTTGTCGTGTATCAATCAAAAAATTAGATGTAAAATTTAAGAGAGGAAAGTAGGTGTAAAAAATGTTCAGTTTCTGGAAACAGCTGTGCCTGACGGCTCATGACTCACACGTTTTCAGTTAAAGAACTTTGATTTGTTATTTTAAATTATTAAGCACTGGTAACGACAATTTGACCGACATTGTCGGTCATTAGGTCGTGCATGATTGTGTGGGCGACATGTCGCTTATTTAGGCTTCAACGACAATTTGACTGACATTGTCGCTCATCAGGTCGTCATTGTCAAAGCGGACACGTGTATGAAAATTTCGTCGACGATTTGCATGGACGGTCAACGATTTACTATGGTCATGCACCTATCCTTGAGGATGTCTTGCAGACACTTCCTACTGGGTTGGAATCTCATATTGAAATGGGTGAGAATCCGTCAATTGAAAAAATGAGTTTAATTTATGAAATCGAACCTTAATTCTAAACCATGATAAGTGCCTAACTTAAGATTTACAGGAAACTCATTCAATGTTTGTGAGTAATTTTTGAATAATTTAGTAAATTAATTTACCTAACAACTTCTGTTTAAATGAACTAATTATCCTGATAAAAATTTAATATAAATTGAAGCAATCTGAATTCAAAAGTTCTTATTAATTAAAAACATGCTAAGTTGACTTAGCATACTTTAGAATCAAGGTACCGATATTTTATGTTTTCATATATAATTCATATTTAATTTCATATTGGGTTTTATTTTACAACTAGCTGGCCCGGCAGACTTCGTCCTGCCTCCAAATTATTGAAAAAGATGTTGAGTGCAGTTGAAATCTAATAACGATTGGTTTATTACTTTGGCCTCGGAAGTATTTCAATTTAAAGGGCGAGGTTTTCCCGGACAAATTCTGTACTTCATTTATCTAAAAGATTATTATATATTATAGCTAGAAATGATAAAATGGATCAGCAGTGTCGTCCATTATTTGATAAAAACTTATTTATTGATAGGCATATATTCTAAAATCAAATTTTTAAGCCGATTGACTGACATATAATTTTCTGCGTTGGTGTACTAAGTTCTCGTACCTTTAGGTTTTTGGTCTGAAACATGATAGCATTTTGCCCCTTTTTATCCCAAGGATTGCGAGTATCCAAAAATACATTCATTTGGCTCAACAACCCTATTAACCGTTTGGTCTTGGTGATAGTAAAATTTTTTCCCATTTTCGGGGTAGTCCCCTAAAAGTTCGAAATGCGAAAAACCATTATGTAAAACTCTCTAGTTCTATAGTAAGTGCGCCAATGTAAATGTTCGCCATTCTACCTTAAACCGGTGTGCGGTCTCAGTGAACATCTACAGCCCATTCCCAACTTTCACTGACATTTTGGTACAAACCGTTTTCGCAATTAGTGGTGATATCAAAAAATTTCACATCTATTTTTATATATAGACTTCTCACTTATTTTGATGTGAAAAAAATGTTTATATGTGATGTCATCAATCGTGACTAAATGACATTCCAAAAATTAAGTGTATCATAAGCTAAACACCGGAAACTGGTTCCAAACATACATTCAAAATTTTCTCATGCCAAAAAAATCATATATTTTAAGTTTAAGTAAAATCGGACAATCGATATAAATTTTCGAAATAATTCTACCCAGCCAAATCAACTGTGGGTCCATATTCACAAAAAAATTCTCATAATAAAACAAATATACATTCTTAATTTCAGTCAAATTGTTTAATTCGTTAAAATTTTCATTATAATTCCTTCCTAGCGACACCTACCGGGTTAATTTATACAAAAATGTTTTTCTCAAGGTTCCACAAACATAAATACTAAATTTCAGTTAAATTGGTACATGCATTCAAATTTTTGATACAAATACACCCCAGCGCCATCTACCGGGTCAATTTGTACATACAATTTTTTCTGATGATCAAACAAACATAGATTCTGAATTTCAGTTAAATTGACCCATTCGTTAAAATTTTGATTGTAATCCGACCCCAGCGCCACCTACCGGGTCGTAAAATCGGACAATCGATATAAATTTTCGAAATAATTCTACCCCAGCCAAATCAACTGTGGGTCCATATACACAAAAAATATTCTCATAATAAAACAAATATACATTCTAAATTTCAGTCAAATTGTTTAATTCGTTAAAATTTTCATTATAATTCCACCCTAGCGACACCTACCGCGTCAATTTATACAAAATTTTTTTTCTCAAGGTTCCACAAACATAAATACTAAATTTCAGTTAAATTGGTACATGCATTCAAATTTTTGATACAAATACACCACAGCGCCATCTACTGGGTCAATTTGTACATACAATTTTATCTGATGATCAAACAAACATAGATTCTGAATTTCAGTTAAATTGACCCATTCGTTAAAATTTTGATTGTAAACCGACCCCAGCGCCACACAACAGGTTCCACAAACATAAATACTAAATTTCAGTTAAATTGGTACATGCATTCAAATTTTTGATACAAATACACCCCAGCGCCATCTACCGGGTCAATTTGTACATACAATTTTTTCTGATGATCAAACAAACATAGATTCTGAATTTCAGTTAAATTGACCCATTCGTTAAAATTTTGATTGTAATCCGACCCCAGCGCCACCTACCGGGTCGTAAAATCGGACAATCGATATAAATTTTCGAAATAATTCTACCCCAGCCAAATCAACTGTGGGTCCATATACACAAAAAATATTCTCATAATTAATCAAATATACATTCTAAATTTCAGTCAAATTGTTTAATTCGTTAAAATTTTCATTATAATTCCACCCTAGCGACACCTACCGGGTTAATTTATACAAAAATGTTTTTCTCAAGGTTCCACAAACATAAATACTAAATTTCAGTTAAATTGGTACATGCATTCAAATTTTTGATACAAATACACCCCAGCGCCATCTACCGGGTCAATTTGTACATACAATTTTTTCTGATGATCAAACAAACATAGATTCTGAATTTCAGTTAAATTGACCCATTCGTTAAAATTTTGATTGTAATCCGACCCCAGCGCCACCTACCGGGTCGTAAAATCGGACAATCGATATAAATCTTCGAAATAATTCTACCCCAGCCAAATCAACTGTGGGTCCATATACACAAAAAATATTCTCATAATAAAACAAATATACATTCTAAATTTCAGTCAAATTGTTTAATTCGTTAAAATTTTCATTATAATTCCACCCTAGCGACACCTACCGCGTCAATTTATACAAAATTTTTTTTCTCAAGGTTCCACAAACATAAATACTAAATTTCAGTTAAATTGGTACATGCATTCAAATTTTTGATACAAATACACCACAGCGCCATCTACTGGGTCAATTTGTACATACAATTTTATCTGATGATCAAACAAACATAGATTCTGAATTTCAGTTAAATTGACCCATTCGTTAAAATTTTGATTGTAAACCGACCCCAGCGCCACCTACCGGGTCCATTTGTACATAAAATGTTTTCTCATGATCAAACGAATATCCATTCTAAATTTCAGTTGAATTGGTACATGCATTCAAATTTTCGATATAAATCCACCCTAGCGCCACCTTGATTTGATTTCTTTCAACACAAAATTTCGAATCGAATAAAAAAAAATCAGCCAAATCGCTCCAGCCGTTCTCAAGTGATGGTATGTCATACGTGGACCATTTCATTTTTATATATATAGATATCCAAAAAAAAAACGAACGAAACCAGTTAACTCGATTTTTTACTAAATTAGGTATTTGAAAAAAGCATTGTTGGGAAAAGCTATTTTTCGAATAAACCGGAAACCGGTTTCCTGAAAAATTCAAGTATTTGAACACTATAGTTGCCATCTTGATCAAACATTAAATTGGTTGTGGATGCCAGTTAAAGAAAATCTATTGGGTTACTTTCCATGGGGGTGTCATAATTCAAATTCGATGTTAATTTTTCTTACAGTCCCTAATATGAATGGGCATATTAATGTTTTCTAATCGATTATTTAAAACCTGAAATAAATAAAAGATCTATTTTTGAAACACGCAAGGGAAATGGTTGATCAGTTGAAAAACATTATGCCGAATAGATACATCGAATACTTATGTCACGTTCCTTTAAATTCGTTATACCCATGTTTGTAATACTCAACATTATTGAGAATTACAAAATCTTAATAATTAAAGGTTGTTGTTTACATTAAAACTGTCTATTACATTTCATAGCATTGTTATGCATCTTTCCCATTAGCATAAGCTTTTAACACTACTATTTAATGAAGCTTCTGATAAAGTGGCTTATGACCATGTGTATGAATTTGAATTTCAATTCCACGTGTAGCTATGAAAGTACAACTTTTATCTTTGTTTTTGTTCGTATTTATATCCTTTTGCAATTACGAGAGAATTATAAACATTACTTCCTCTACTGTGGTTAGAACAACAGCATAAGGTTAAGAAGCTCTACCATTCGGCAGCTTTTTAATTTGCCCAGACAACAAACATTGTGCAGCCACAGCAATTTGTTTGAGTTTCTTCTCAACCGATTTGCATTGCACTTTATTCCTGTATTCGCATTTACATACTATGTATTTGTATTTACCTATTTATGTAGGAGTGGGTTTCTTGACTTCTTCCCATTTCACGTTCATTTCGTTGTCGTTTTTTTGGCCAGGAAAAAGAGGAATCGGACAGAATGAATGACTCCCACCCGGTTGTATTGATTATTTACAAATTGCATATGATTCACTTGTGCCTATTGCAGACTTTTCTTTCTTGACTTTGGTCACTTTTTACATTTTCTTTTGTTTCATTTATCAGCGAATGTGTGACGGTGATAGGAAAATCGAAAGCTGAACTGCCAAAAACAACAATTCAAGAATGTAGGAACAATAGAAAATCTGTATATATATGTGTGTGTGTTACTACGCGCGAGAGAGTTGAGCTTTACTTTACTTGGTCGAAGTCGCTGTTTATTTGTGTGAGTTTTTCGATTTGACTTTGCCCTATTACAAATACACTTGAGTAAGTTGCCAAAGGTGTACGCAAAAGAAAAGAAAACAACTTGCAAGCCGTTCCGATACGCAACATCAATGGCTTCCGACGGATACCATGCGACGCCAAACTAAGAAAGTAACTGAATTCACTTTCTGCAGTACCTGGATTAGGTCACCTCCACTGGTAATGTGTGTGCAGCATTCTTGTTGTTTCACATTCCTATTGATTCCTCCTCACAACACTAGAAAAGTTAACGCTTGAATGTACTGTTCGCTCATCGCTCACATTCAGCCGAAGCCATTACTACTGTTACAAAGTATTGCGTGGCAGACAGGTTGCAAGGTGCATGTTTCATTACACGCTGTTCCTGAGAGAAGGTTTGCAAAATCTCAGGGATGTAATGTTTCCATCAGAGCAATTCTCCACCGTCGAAAAGCGCCAACAATTGTAGGTGCCACATTGGAACACTTGACATTTTGAGTCAACCCTTTTAGACATGGCCAGACTCTGCTTATATCTGGGCCACATAACTCATACAGAGTCGATGGCAACCATGGCGTTTGTTACGACTCTTAACATTTTCGGCACGGAATTGGAAAAACGTGTTTCCGTTTTTAACTGGCAATAATATTTTCTGAAATCACAACCGTCGATAAGGTTAGTGAATTAGCGCTCCCACTGGACTCTTGCTTACGACCCATAAGCGAAGATATAACATTTATTGTCACTTTCGTTTTTGAGGCCTCCTCGCAAGTCCTTCACATGATTCCATTAAACACGATTTAATTGAATTTCCGTCCATGTACAGACATTTACCAAATACTTAAGTGCTCGATGTCAATGTCTCTTTAGACATAAATCTCTCAGGGAGCATAAATTAGTGGTTGTGAGCATTATGTTCCCAGACTCGACCCTCGACATTGTTTCTCACCTCTGCGGGCGAAAACTCGAGTGGCAGGAGTCCAGTGCGCAAGCTCGTGTTTCAAGTGGCAGAAGAGATGAGTGCATTGTTTCAGTTCCATTACTTCCATTTCGAACGTGCCTTCATTAACTGTTTACGTTACTGTTTTATTCGGTTGCCATTTTAAATTGAAATATTTACGAGAAAATCTAGATACAATTGTTTCAATTTCACTGAGAGTCCTGGACGGTGTCAATCCCCACATCCACATTGAAAACGTAGAAGAGAACCTGTGTGGGTCGTGATAGACTCTCAAAACGTTGCATCGGCAATTCGAAGCGGTGGCATGAAAGAATGCTCAAATGTATGAATGGATGAACACACTGAACTTAGGTTAAGGGAGACTACCAGGTGAACACGTTAATTAATCAGAGATAAATCAAGTTTTCAGGAAGACATTAGTTCCTAAATAACACATTCAAATAACATTGTGTAGTTGTGTGAGTGTGGACACAATCCCATACACATGTTGTAGCATTAAATTGCACAGATATGCAACTGCAAACCAGTATTGGTCATTCATGCGTTTGAGGTGTATTTAAACCGAGTTAATTTATCAAATGTTCATGTCTGTACGCAAACATATGTTGTACTAAATCGTAATAACTCAACATAGCTTAAAACTAAATTAGGAAAAAAATCAGGACATGACAAAAAGTAGTGTTTGGCGAAACGGCAAAACAACCATATTAAATTAGCTATTTGGAAATAAATACTATTTTATCTTTAACATTGTGTTAGTGCAATGTACTTCTTTTAATCTTACTATCTTGTTGCATTTAAAACGTCCAGTAACAATGAACCCATTTAGTTCGTAGATATTTTCTTACCTGCATTAATGATAATTTATTGGAATAGTCCACGTCTTTTTTGGTAGATCTTATTCAAAAAAACACAAATTTAAAGACCGCTCTTTGGATTAGGCCAATAAAATTATAATATATGGATAACCACAACTAGATTTTTAAGGCAGTGTAAAATACTATTTCTTGAAACCATCATCAGATGTCCAAAGTTTGCAATTAGTGGGTTATGAGTAGGGCCAACAGAAATATGCAAGAAAAAACAAACAAACAAAATACAATAAAAAATGCCCTCAGGACAGTCTGTATTTTTTTAATAATTTGCTTTAGAATATTTCCCTCAAACAAATACTTTAAGAAATGGAAAAGTTGGGAAACATACATTATAAACTTGAGTATATGACAGAATAAAACAATTTCAATGCAAATTCTTTCAATTATTTAAATTTTAGGACACGAAAATGCACGAAAATAGTATTTTTTACTATTACTTTTTTTAATTTTTAATGAACGACCACACAGTGCATCCTTCCAATACAATCGATGGACAAAAATAGATAAAGATATCTTAAGGAAATGCATTTTTAGAAGAAGCCCTAATATTTCAACGTTTCATCAAAATTTACCACACCATCACACACTTCACATACAAATATATATAGCGCAAAATTCCATGACAATATTTTTTGTATGTTTTTGTAATTTATTTTCAAATCCACTTAATCAATCTAATATGTATGTACATTTATGTTTTAAGAGTTTATAATTAATATACAATGTATATACTGGTCGCAATTTTTTTTTTTTTGGAAATTTAATTGTGTGCGCTGCTTAAAATATGAGGTTTGGTGTAAGAAATCATGTCCTAATTTTTCAGCTCAATCAGACGGTGCCAAGTCGTGCCGGGTGGAGCGCAAAGTTCTCCATGTTATCCCAAATAGCGCCGCAATTTTTTTTTTCTTGAAAACTTAATTTTTTTTCGGATCTTTAATATTCATGGGTTCCTAAGTATTTTTTATGATATAACTTTTTTTCCTACAACCTATAGTTATCCCGGAATCGGTCATGCCGAGTGGAGCCCAAAGTTCTCCATATTATCCCAGATAGCGCCGCAATCTTTTTTTCTTGAAAACTTAATTTTTTTTCGGATCTTAAATATCTTATGGGTTTCTAAGTATTTTTTATGATATAACTTTTTTTCCTACAACCTATAGTTATCCCGGAATCGGGTGTCCTTTAATAAGGACACGGCACCTTGCGCTGCAATTCAACATTACACACTAGGACTGGTCGCATCTTTCTGGGAAGCTCATCTGAGTGGTAGCATAGGAATCTGATAATTTGTCATACTTGAAAGGTGACTAGTTCGTCTGCGGGGAAGATCGTAACGAAGTCAGATTTTTGATTTTCGGTCTATGGGACCTGACTTTTTAACTAGTAATAACTAAAAAGAGATC
>CAXIUB010000217.1:0-86529 GCA_964034835.1 Muscina levida | reverse complement strand
AGAAGAAAACAGAGATTGCCAAATGGAAAGAACTCAATAATTTTTTAACTGATCGTTATCATGCCTTAGAAAGTGTCTGCGATATCACGGCTACTTGCTCGCAGTGGTCCAGTGGTTCTCAAATCGTTAGTAACCAAGCCCATCAAACTTATGCGAAAGTTAAACAAACAAAGTCTCATCACACTAAGATTGAAGTGGCTCAATGCAAATTATGCAAAGAGGCCCACGCGATTAGTTCCTGTCGTAAATTTTTAAATATGGATCATAGGAATCGCGTGTCATTTTTAAGAAGATTTCGATATTGCTTCAATTGTTTAAAGACTGGACATATGTATGACAAATGTACTAGTTCAAACTGTTGCTCCAAATGCAGCAAAAAACATCACAATCTTTTGCATAGAGATTATGGGATGAGGGCCAATCAAGATAACTCTACAAAAAATGTGGTACAAGGTTCAGGGCAACAAAATACAAACCAAATACAGTCCACTGATACACCAAGTACATCTAATGTTGTTCAATCACACCATACAATGGGGGCAAGACAAGTTATGCTTGCAACGGCTTGGGTTAACATTGAAAGTTGTGGCTCGAAATATAAAATAAGAGCACTTATTGATCCATGTTCGGACGAAAGTTTTGTCTCCGAAAAGATACAAAGGCAACTTAAACTGCCCACTGTACCAATTTTGGCTGAAGTAACAGGCTTAAACGGCGAGGTTGTGAGTAAATGCAGCAAAAAGGCACATTTTACTATCATGCCGATTCAAAATTCTAATTTGGCCCTAAATATAGGCGCCCTAGTTGTGACAAAGGTCACTGGCAACATACCCACTCATACGTACTGCCCTATTGGTAGTGAGGAGTTGCCCAATCTGGATTATGCGGATCCTGATTTCTACAAGAGTGGACAAATCGATATCTTGTTGGGAGGCGATTTGTACCCAGAAATACTGAGAGATGGTATTCATCGTGGAGTATTTGGTTCACTGGTGGCCCAACAAACAATATTTGGTTGGATTGTGACGGGGCCTACACCAGGTAAAACTCCTAATTCTTCAACTAGCGTGTCTCATTTAACGAAAGTTTCCATTGGCGAACAGTTGTCCAAATTTTGGGAGTTGGAAGAGATTCCTTACAATCATGTGCTTTCACAAGAAGATAAAAATTGTGAGGAAATTTATCGTTCTACGACGAAGAGAAACTCTGCTGGGAGATATATAGACACATCGCTTTGCGCCAATTTGAAAGAAATGAGAGATCTTTAATGCGCAGACCTGAAATAAAGGCACAATATGATGAGGTAATAAAAGATTATTTGAGTCTAAGCCACATGCAGAAAGTCGATGTATCTAAAGGTGGTCCCAAGTATTATTTACCCCATCATGGCGTTTTCAAGCCAGAAAGCGCAACGACAAAATTGAGAGTGGTTTATAATGCCTCAAGTCCAACATGCAATGGCGTGAGTTTAAATGACGTTTTATATGTAGGCCCCACTCTTCAGAGCAGTCTTGTGTCGCTCATAACAAAATGGCGTCTGTACAAGTATGTTTTTAGTGCCGACATAACTCAAATGTACAGACAGATTCCTGTAAGGCCCGAAGATGCAGTTTACCAAGACGTTCTCTATCGTGGCTCCGAGAATGAGGAAATTTGCGACTATGAGTTAAAAACGGTCACATTTGGTGTGAATTGCGCCCCGTATTTAGCTCTCAGAACTCTCCAGCAATTGGCAGATGATGAAGGAGATCGCTTTCCAATTGGAGCAGAAATTTTACGTAGTTCAATGTACGTGGACGATGTACTTTTTGGGGCCCATACAATCTCGGAGGCTATAGTAGCTCGTGACCAGCTTATAGCTATATTAAGATGCGGCGGATTCGAATTGAGAAAATAGACTTCGAATTGCGCTAAAATTCTTGAAGGGTTGCCCTATGAAAATCTACTCAATTCGTCTTTTTTAAAATTGGAAGACAGTAGCACGACTAAAACTCTGGGGCTGCGTTGGAACGCTGTAACAGATGAATTTTACTTCACAACAGAGAAAATTAGGCGCAAAACTTCATATACTAGAAGAGAAGTATTATCTGTTATAGCAACGCTCTTTGATCCCGTAGGATGGTTAGCTCCAGTAGTCGTAAAGGCAAAAATTTTACTCCAACAGATGTGGCTCGATAAAGGCGGCTGGGACGACCCTATTAGTGCCACGTCATTACAACATTGGCATGAGTTTATAGGAACATTTAATGATATCGACAAAATAAGAATACCTCGATGGGTTAAATATTCTCCGGGATCTGAAATAGAATTTCACGCGTTCTGTGACTCTTCAGAGTTGGTGTATGCTGCGTCCCTCTACATAAAGGTTCGAAACGGGGAAAATGTTTTTACAACCATGCTTATCTCAAAGACAAAGGTTGCTCCAATTAAGAAAATCACTTTGCCACGATTAGAACTTTGCGGTGCGGTATTATTAGCAAAGCTTGTAGAAAAAGAGGTGTCTAGTCTAAAAATTATGAATTCAACACTATATTTGTGGTCCGACGCAACGATCGTTCTGGCTTGGCTCAAAAAACCACCAGTAACTTGGAAAACCTTCGTCGCTCACAGAGTCGGCGCAATATTAGAAAAGGTTGGTAATGAAAACTGGCATCATGTGCAGTCCAACCATAATCCCGCCGATTTAGCAACCCGGGGGCTGATTCCTAGTGACTTAAACGGAAATAATCTATGGTGGCACGGTCCTAATTGGCTAAGTGAACACAGATCACAGTGGCCCTGTAGCTCTACGCACTTTGAAACTGTAGAGGAGATGAAAAGAGTACAGATTCATATTGCTAAATCGACGGAAAAGGAAGATACTCTCGATCGTTTTTCTTGTTTGGCTCGAGCATTGCATGTGATCGCATACATGTTTCGATTTGTCAATAGAACGAGAGCGACTGGAAAAGATTCTGCGCGATATGAATCGTTGAAAATTTCGGCTCATGAGTTGTCCTTTGTACGAAATCGGCTCTTTTTGTTATCACAAAAGTATCACTTCGAAGAGGAGTACAATTGTCTACATAATTGAAAGAAAATTGACACTCGCAGCCCCATTCTTACTCTTACACCCTTTCTGGACAAACATGGTATCATTCGTGCCAATTAGAGCTGTAAAAGTATCGATACTAATATCGATACATCGATGTTTTTGTTTTTTGCATTAGTATCGATTTAATTTTTTGAGTATCGATGTATCGCGACTACCAGTGGTTCATCACTGAGTACGAGGAAGCCAAGGAATAAGTAAGTGGAAAGCATTGTAAAAAAACATATAAAATGAGTGGCAACACAACCAATTTAATGTTTCACTTGAAGCGCTGTTATCCCCAGTTTGAAAGTATGCCAAAGCCTTCAGGCCCAACTGGCCTCCACAATTTTTTCAAGAACGATTTTTGCAATATGACAAGCGCACATTGCCAAGGCTAGCAACTTTAATAAAGATGGATTTATATTTCCTTTTAACGCAGATCAAGCTGCGATTGCACTAGAAAGTGAAGTATTTGGTATTCTGTCCAAATCTGCCAAGGCCGACCCAACGCCACCAGAACCCAACGCAAAGAAAATGAGATATTCATTTTTGCAAGAAAAATGTGAACTCAAAATCAGATCAAATAAAGCTGACGCAATCTTACTTATGAGACAGTATTTTGAGACTCTAAACATCCAAGAGGACAAAGACCCACTTCATTATTGGAAAGTAAGTGTTTTGTGTTATTTGTTTTGACTTTTTGCTAATATCTATTTTTATTTAGATGGAGAATGAAAGTATGATGACCCTAAAAAAGATCGCAAAACGTTATTTATGCATTCAGGCTTCATCCTGCGAGTCCGAGAGAACCTTTAGTAAGGCTGGCCAAATAATTTCGGACCGGAGCAGTTCGCTAAAACCGAATATTGTTGATAAGTAACTTTTTATCAACAAAAACATAAACATGTGATAATGTATCCTGATCTCAGATCTCAAATATTGCATTCAAAATAAAAAACTTTATAGAGGAATCAATTTTTTTTCTTTTTGCATTAATTTACTCAACAGCTGAAAGAATTATTTGGCCTCCTTGTCTAAAAACGGGTTTCAGTTTAGTTTTATAGGCTTAAAAAAAAAATAAAAAAAATTTACGATATATCGCGATATATCGATGTTTTCAAGTATCGATATCGAGAGTATCGATGTATTCAAACATCGATACTTTTACAGCTCTAGTGCCAATGGCCGTCTAGGTTCTACTAAAAGTCTCTCTTACCATGAACGTCACCCAGTAATACTTGCATATAACAGTCGCTTAGCTCGCTTATACGTAGAATTCGTCCATAAAATGGTCCATCATGGTAGTTCGAGACTAGTTTTGAACACTGTTCGCCAGGAATGTTGGATAATAAAGGCAAAAAATCTGATCAAGACTTGTATTAATAACTGCAAAGCATGCATCTTAGAGCGTAAAAAACTTCAGAACCAAATTATGGGCGCACTTCCCGAAGAAAGAACCACATTTAGTCGGCCCTTTACCAATACAGGTGTGGATTTTGCTGGCCCTTTTGAAATTAAAAGTTTCACGGGCAGATATACTAAAATCACTAAGGGCTATGTTTGCGTCTTCGTCTGTTTTTCGACGAAGGCCATTCACGTGGAGGCTGTAAGCGATCTTTCAACTCCTGCATTCTTAGCGGCATTAGCTCGATTTGTAGCCCGACGTGGTTGTCCAAATAAAATCTTCTCCGATAATGGAAGAAATTTTGTCGGCTCAGCGAAACAGATCGATGCGAATTTCGTTGCTCACGTTAAAGAACTTAGAGATGAAGCTGTAACTAAATATGGTCATTAAAAGTTGTCCTGGCATTTCATACCCGCCGCAGCGCCACACATGGTGGGCCTTTGGGAGGCAGGCGTCAAAAGCCTTAAAACTCTTCTCAAGAAATCGTCAGGTCAGCTCAAGTATACTTTTGAAGAGTTTTCAACGTTGCTCGCATCAATAGAAGCTTGTTTAAATTCGAGACCCCTGTATTCTTTGTCTGAGGATATAAATGAGCAAACGGCCCTCACTCCAGCCCATTTCCTAATAGGAACCACTATGTTGACCCCTGCAGAGTCTGAAGAATTGGGAACCCCTGACACCATTTTAAATCGATGGCGTAAAAAAAAGGCAATGCAGTACGATTTTTGTCATCGCTGGAAGGAGGAGTATCTGAACGAGTTGCATAAGCGCAACAAATGGAAGACCCCTCAGGTCGACCTCCAAGAGGGAGATCTTGTTGTTCTAAGGAACGAGCCAATTTGTCCTACTGATTGGCGCTTAGGCCGTGTCGTTAAAATCTACAAGGGCGCTGATGAACGAGTTCGTGTGGCAGATCTTAAAACGCAGAATGGCGTTATTACGAGACCCATTCACAAATTGGTGCTTTTACCCCGTAGTTCACAAAACCAATAATACTGTAAGCTCTTTAATTTCTCTCGACTCGACCAACTTTTATATAAACATTACCTTCGCATCGTAGCTCAAATTTAAGTCTGCTTACCATTGTCTTTTCTTCAACTCCACTTAACCCATCTGTCATTGCAGCTTGCCGACATGCTTCCCGGTTTATTCAACCCCCACTTCGCGTGTATATTGTGCAACCGATTACACGCCCTCAGACAATGCACACGTTTCCAGACGATGAGCGTGCCGGAAAAACTTCGTGTCGTAGCTGAACACGGCATATGCACCAACTGCCTGGCGCAGTCGCACTTGCGAAATGCCTGCCGCAGCATTGACCGCTGTAAGTTATGCATGCAGGACCACAACACCTGGTTGCACCCGTTGCCCGAAACCAAGATTTGGTTTAAGATGACGGCCGAGGTGCACGTTGTAGCTCACAGAGGCGGACGAGCAAAGCTGGCACGAGCCCTCATCGATCCCAATGTTGCCCGATCATCCATAACCAAGCGTGAGGCAGAACGCAATTTTTGCTCAGTGGTACGTGGGCGTACCACTATTACCATCCAGCACCTAACCCACAAATCTCGGCGCATTGAATTGCAGTGCGCGGTGGAGGACAAAGAGTACGAGCGAAGCCCCGTCATCCAGATCTTTAAGGCGAAAGGTGAGCTGCGAGTTCCACCAGAACGAGACGCTGACGTGTTGTGGACTATTCCACGTCGTTGCTCCATTATTCTGGGAGCATACGTTGCTAGCCGTGTATTAATCGGTGCAGCTGTTGGACGAGCCGGGCGGATGCTACGCCAAGAAACGATTTTTGGGGAGGCCTACTTTGGCGTTGGCGATATTTTAACGGAGGAGGAGTACCGAAGCCCCATATAAAAATGAAGACGGCCCAAAGACGAATCCTGGATTCTACGTTATTTTGTTTTTTAATTTCTTATCTTTATCTTGTTTTAAATGAAATGTACTTTAATTGAAATGAATTTGTATTTAATTTGAATTTAATTTAATTTACATTTTTTTCTTATTTTTACTTAATATGTTAATATTTGCACTTGGTGCAAGGCGGGGAGTATGTTTACGCCACTATTATAGTAGCCCAATAACTTCCTTTATTATAGTGGCCCAAACAGTGATTTGCAACGGATTGCGAGTACCCTAATTGCAAATTACTGAATTTGGCTCTGGCAATGCCGTCCAACCACAACGAATGTCATTCTATTACAATTTGTTGTGGTTGGGGGGTGTTCATGGCACTCGTTGTTAATTAGTGAAAAAGAAACAAGCCAAACACACTCGCTCCCGCCATACAAATATAAAATTTGAATTAACACCAAAATTAGTGTTTGTTTTCGCGGGCTATTCGTGCGGGTGGTGTAAATAGACCAAAGCGGTCCAATTTTTGTGGCACAAGCGCCGCCAACGCGTACCAGTACTCCGGCACAAAAGCCGGTAGGTTTGCCAACAATTTCGGCACAAGCGCCGGCCACGGTCCTACTTGCTCCGGCACAAGCGCCGGTAAGTCTCGCAGCAACACCGGCACAAGCGCCGGTAACCGTCCACCTCGCTCCGGCACAAGCGCCGGCAGGTTTACCAGCAGCTCCGGCACCTGTACAGAAGGGCAACAACTCCGGCACAAGCGCCGGCACCTGTTGCGCCAACACCAACACCAGCGTCCCTACAACCACCAGTACCGGTAAGTCTCACCCACGGTAGACTGGTGCATGTGAAATTTTAAAAATATGAGTATGTAAAAATTTGAAATTTTGAAAATACGAGTATGTGAAAATTTGAATTTTTGAAAATATGAGTATGTGAAAATTTGAAATTTTGAAAATATGAGTATGTGAAAATTTGAAATTTTTGAAAATATGAGTATGTGAAAATTTGATATTTTGAAAATAAGAGTATGTGAAAATTTGAGATTTTGAACATATGAATATGTGAAAATTTTGAATTTTTGAAAATATGAGTATGTGAAAATTTGAAATTTTGAAAATATGAGTATGTGAAAATTTGAAATTTTTGAAAATATGAGTATGTGAAAATCTGATATTTTGAAAATACGAGTATGTGAAAATTTGAAATTTTGAACATACGAATATGTGAAAATTTGAAATTTTTGAAAATATGAGTATGTGAAAATTTGAATTTTTGAAAATATAGTATGTGAAAATTTGAAATTTTGAAAATACGAGTATGTGAAAATTTGAAATATTAAATTTTTGAATATATGAATATGTGAAAATTTTGTATTTTTGAAAATATGAGTATGTGAAATTTTGAAAATACGAGTATGTGAAAATTTGAAATTTTAAACATATGAATATGTGAAAATTTGAAATTTTTGAAAATATGAGCATGTGAAAATTTGAAATTTTGAATTTTTGAAAATATTGTATGTGAAAATTTGAAATTTTGAAAATACGAGTATGTAAAAATTTGAAGTTTTGAAAATACGAGTATGTAAACATTTTAAATTTTTGAAAATATGAGTATGAAAAAATTGATATTTTAAAAATACGAGTATGTCAAAATTTGAAAGTTTGAAAATATGAGTATGTGAAAATTTGAAATTTTTGTAAATATGAGTATGTGAAAATTTGATATGTTGAAAACACGAGTATGTGAAAATTTGAAATTTTTAACATATGAATATGTGAAAATTTTGAATTTTTGAAAATACGAGTATGTGAAAATTTGAAATTTAGCATTTTTCAAAATATGAATATGTGAAAATTTTAAATTTTGAAAATATGAATATGTGAAAATTTTGAATTTTTGAAAATATTAGTATGTGAAAATTTGAAAATATTAGTATGTGAAAATTTGAAATTTTGAATTTTTGAAAATATGAGTATGTGAAAATTTGAAATTTTGAATTTTTGAAAATATAGTATGTGAAAATTTGATATGTTGAAAATACGAGTATGTGAAAATTTGAAATTTTGAACATATGAATATGTGAAAATTTTGAATTTTTGAAAATATGAGTATGTGAAAATTTGAAATTTTGCATTTTTCAAAATATGAATATGTGAAAATTTTAAATTTTGAAAATATGAATATGTGAAAATTTTGAATTTTTGAAAATATTAGTATGTGAAAATTTGAAAATATTAGTATGTGAAAATTTGAAATTTTGAATTTTTGAATATATGAATATGTGATAATTTGTAAATAATTTTTAATTTTGAAAACTTTAAATTTTTAAAATATGAATAAATTTTGAATATATGAGTATGTGATAATTTGAAAATATGAGTATGTGAAAATTTGAAATTGTGAAAAAATGAGTATGTCAAAATTTGAAATTTTGAAAATACGAGTATGTGAAAATTGGAAATTTTGAACATATGAATATGTGAAAATTTTTAATTTTTGAAAATATGAGTATGTGAAAATTTGAAATTTTGAAAATATCAGTATGTTAAAATTTGAAATTTTGAATTTTTGAATATATGGATATGTGATAATTTGTAATTTTGAATTTTTGAAAATATGAGTATGTAAAAATGTGAAATTTTGAAAATATGAATGTGAAAATTTGAAATTTTGAATTTTTGAAAATATGAATATGTGAAAATTTCAAATTTTGAAAATATGAGTATGTGAAAATTTGATATTTTGAAAATACGAGTTTGTGAAAATTTGAAATTTTGAAAATATGAATATGTGAAAATTTTGAATTTTTGAAAATATGAGTATGTGAAATTGTGAATTTTTGAATATATGAATATGTGATAATTTGTAATTTTGAATTTGTGAAAATATGAGTATGTAAAAATTTGAAATTTTGAAAATATGAATGTGAAAATTTGAAATTTTGAATTTTTGAAAATATGAGTATGTGAAAATTTGAAAATATGAGTATGTGAAAATTTGAAATTTTGAAAATACGAGTTTGTGAAAATTTGAAATTTTGAAAATATGAATATGTGAAAATTTTGAATTTTTGAAAATATGAGTATGTGAAATTTTGAATTTTTGAAAATATGAGTATGTGAAAATTTGAAATTTTGAATTTTTGAAAATATGGTATGTGAAAATTTGAAATTTTGAAAATACGAGTATGTGAAAATTTGAAATTTTAAACATATGAATATGTGAAAATTTGAAATTTTTGAAAATATGAGTATGTGAAAATTTGAAATTTTGAATTTTTGAAAATATAGTATGTGAAAATTTGAAATTTTGAAAATACGAGTATGTAAAAATTTGAAGTTTTGAAAATACGAGTATGTAAAAATTTTAAATTTTTGAAAATATGAGTATGTGAAAATTTGATATTTTAAAAATACGAGTATGTCAAAATTTTTAAGGTTGAAAATATGAGTATGTGAAAATTTGAAATTTTTGAAAATATGAGTATGTGAAAATTTGATATGTTGAAAATACGAGTATGTGAAAATTTGAAATTTTGAACATATGAATATGTGAAAATTTTGAATTTTTGAAAATATGAGTATGTGAAAATTTGAAATTTTTCATTTTTCAAAATATGAATATGTGAAAATTTTAAATTTTGAAAATATTAATATGTGAAAATTTTGAATTTTTGAAAATATTAGTATGTGAAAATTTGAAAATATTAGTATGTGAAAATTTGAATTTTTGAAAATATGAGTATGTGAAAATTTTAAATTTTGAATTTTTGAAAATATGAGTATGTGAAAATTTGAATTTTTGAAAATTTGAAATTTTGAATTTTTGAAAATATCATTATGTTAAAATTTAAAATTTTGAATTTTTGAATATATGAATATGTAATAATTTGTAATTTTGAATTTTTGAAAATATGAGTATGTAAAAATTTGAATTTTTGAAAATATGAATGTGAAAATTTGAAATTTTGAATCTTGAAAATATGAGTATGTGAAAATTTGAAATTTTGAAAATATGAGTATGTGAAAATTTGATATTTTGAAAATACGAGTTTGTGAAAATTTGAAATTTTGAAAATATGAATATGTGAAAATTTTGAATTTTTAAAAATATGAGTATGTGAAATTTTGAATTTTTGAATATATGAATATGTGATAATTTGTAATTTTGAATTTGTGAAAATATGAGTATGTAAAAATTTGAAATTTTGAAAATATGAATGTGAAAATTTGAAATTTTGAATTTTTGAAAATATGAGTATGTGAAAATTTGATATTTTGAAAATACGAGTTTGTGAAAATTTGAAATTTTGAAAATATGAATATGTGAAAATTTTGAATTTTTGAAAATATGAGTATGTGAAATTTTGAATTTTTGAAAATATGTGTATGTGAAAATTTGAAATTTTGAATTTTTGAATATATGAAAGTGAAAATTTGAAATTTTGAATTTTTGAAAATATCAGTAAGTAAAAATTTGAAATTTTGAAAATACGAGTATGTGAAAATTTGAAATTTTGCATTTTTGAAAATATGAGTATGTGAAAATTTGAAATTTTGCATTTTTGAAAATATGAGTATGTGAAAATTTGAAATTTTGAATTTTGGAATATATGAATATGTGAAAATTTGAATTTGATTTGAAAATATGAAATTTTGAAAAAACGAGTATGTGAAAATTTGAAATTTTGAATTTTGGAATATATGAATATGTGAAAATTTGAATTTTTGAAAATATAGTATATGGAAATATGAAATTTTGAAAACACGAGTATGTGAAAATTTTAAATTTTGAACATATGATTATGTGAAAATTTTAGAAAATATGAGTATGTGAAAATTTGAAATTTTGAATTTTTGAAAATATAGTATGTGAAAATTTGAAATTTTGAAAATACGAGTATGTGAAAATTTGAAATTTTGAATTTTTGAATATATGAATATGTGATAATTAGTAAAAAATTTTAAATTTTGAAAATATGAATATGCATTTTTCAAAATATGAATATGTGAAAATTTTAAATTTTGAAAATATGAATATGTGAAAATTTTGAATTTTTGAAAATATTAGTATGTGAAAATTTGAATTTTTGAAAATATGAGTATGTGAAAATTTGAAATTTTGAATTTTTGAAAATATGAGTATGTGAAAATTTGAAATTTTGAAAATACGAGTATGTGAAAATTGGAAATTTTGAACATATGAATATGTGAAAATTTTTAATTTTCAAAAATATGAGTATGTGAAAATTTGAATTTTTGAAAATTTGAAATTTT
The DNA here is from genome assembly GCA_964034835.1 of Muscina levida. NCBI lineage: Eukaryota > Metazoa > Arthropoda > Insecta > Diptera > Muscidae > Muscina > Muscina levida. Next base: position 74,903 of record CAXIUB010000217.1, on the reverse strand, counting down.
GAATTTTTGAAAATATCAGTATGTTAAAATTTAAAATTTTGAATTTTTGAATATATGAATATGTAATAATTTGTAATTTTGAATTTTTGAAAATATGAGTATGTAAAAATTTGAAATTTTGAAAATATGAATGTGAAAATTTGAAATTTTGAATTTTTGAAAATATGAGTATGTGAAAATTTGAAATTTTGAAAATATGAGTATGTGAAAATTTGATATTTTGAAAATACGAGTTTGTGAAATTTGAAATTTTGAAAATATGAATATGTGAAAATTTTTAATTTTTGAAAATATGAGTATGTGAAATTTTGAATTTTTGAATATATGAATATGTGAAAATTTTGAATTTTTGAAAATATGAGTATGTGAAATTTTGAATTTTTGAAAACATGAGTATGTGAAAATTTGAAATTTTTGAAAATATGAGTATGTGAAATTTTGAATTTTTGAATATATGAATATGTGATAATTTGTAATTTTGAATTTGTGAAAATATGAGTATGTAAAAATTTGAAATTTTGAAAATATGAATGTGAAAATTTGAATTTTTGAAAATATGAGTATGTGAAAATTTGAAATTTTGAAAATATGAGTATGTGAAAATTTGATATTTTGAAAATACGAGTTTGTGAAAATTTGAAATTTTGAAAATATGAATATGTGAAAATTTGAATTTTTGAAAATATGAGTATGTGAAAATTTGAAAATATGAGTATGTGAAAATTTGAATTTTTTGCAAATATGAGTATGTGAAAATTTGCTATTTTGAAAATACGAGTATGTGAAAATTTGAAATTTTGAACATATGAATATGTGAAAATTTTGAAAATATGAGTATGTGAAAATTTGAAGTTTTGAATTTTTGAATATCTGAAAATTTGAATTTTTGAAAATATGAATATGTAATAATTTGTAATTTTGAATTTTTGAAAATATGAGTATGTAAAAATTTGAAATTTTGAAAATATGAATGTGAAAATTTGAATTTTTGAAAATATGAGTATGTGAAAATTTGAAATTTTGAAAATATTAGTATGTGAAAATTTGAAATTTTGAATTTTGAAAATATGAGTATGTGAAAATTTGAAATTTTGAATTTTTGAAAATATAGTATGTGAAAATTTTAAATTTTGAAAATACGAGTATGTGAAAATTTGAATTTTTGAATATATGAATATGTGATAATTTGTAAATTTGAATTTTTGAAAATATGAGTATGTAAAAATTTTAAATTTTGAAAATATGAATATGTGAAAATTTGAAATTTTGAATTTTTGAATATGTGAAAATTTGAATTTTTGAAAATATGAGTATGTGCAAATTTGAAATTTTGAAAATATGAGTATGTGAAAATTTGAAATTTTTGAAAATATGAGTATGTGAAAATTTGATATTTTGAAAATACGAGTATGTGAAAATTTGAAATTTTGAATATATGAATATGTGAAAATATGAAATTTTGAAAAAACGAGTATGTGAAAATTTGAAATTTTGAATTTTGGAATATATGAATATGTGAAAATTTGAATATTTGAAAATATAGTATGTGGAAATATGAAATTTTGAAAACACGAGTATGTGAAAATTTTAAATTTTGAACATATGATTATGTGAAAATTTTTGAAAATATGAGTATGTGAAAATTTGAAATTTTGAATTTTTGAAAATATAGTATGTGAAAATTTGAAATTTTGAAAATACGAGTATGTGAAAATTTGAAATTTTGAATTTTTGAATATATGAATATGTGATAATTAGTAAAAAATTTGAAATTTTGAAAATATGAATATGCATTTTTCAAAATATGAATATGTGAAAATTTTAAATTTTGAAAATATGAATATGTGAAAATTTTGAATTTTTGAAAATATTAGTATGTGAAAATTTGAATTTTTGAAAATATGAGTATGTGAAAATTTGAAATTTTGAATTTTTGAAAATATGAGTATGTGAAAATTTGAAATTTTGAAAATACGAGTATGTGAAAATTGGAAATTTTGAACATATGAATATGTGAAAATTTTTAATTTTCGAAAATATGAGTATGTGAAAATTTGAATTTTTGAAAATTTGAAATTTTGAATTTTTGAAAATATCAGTATGTTAAAATTTAAAATTTTGAATTTTTGAATATATGAATATGTAATAATTTGTAATTTTGAATTTTTGAAAATATGAGTATGTAAAAATTTGAAATTTTTAAAATATGAATGTGAAAATTTGAAATTTTGAATTTTTGAAAATATGAATGTGAAAATTTGAAATTTTGAAAATATGAGTATGTGAAAATTTGATATTTTGAAAATACGAGTTTGTGAAAATTTGAAATTTTGAAAATATGAATATGTGAAAATTTTGAATTTTTGAAAATATGAGTATGTGAAATTTTGAATTTTTGAATATATGAATATGTGAAAATTTTGAATTTTTGAAAATATGAGTATGTGAAATTTTGAATTTTTGAAAACATGAGTATGTGAAAATTTGAAATTTTTGAAAATATGAGTATGTGAAATTTTGAATTTTTGAATATATGAATATGTGATAATTTGTAATTTTGAATTTGTGAAAATATGAGTATGTAAAAATTTGAAATTTTGAAAATATGAATGTGAAAATTTGAAATTTTGAATTTTTGAAAATATGAGTATGTGAAAATTTGATATTTTGAAAATACGAGTTTGTGAAAATTTGAAAATATGAATATGTGAAAATTTGAATTTTTGAAAATATGAGTATGTGAAAATTTTAAAATATGAGTATGTGAAAATTTGAATTTTTTGCAAATATGAGTATGTGAAAATTTGCTATTTTGAAAATACGAGTATGTGAAAATTTTAAATTTTGAACATATGAATATGTGAAAATTTTGAAAATATGAGTATGTGAAAATTTGAAGTTTTGAATTTTTGAATATCTGAAAATTTGAATTTTTGAAAATATGAGTATGTGAAAATTTGAAATTTTGAAAATATGAGTATGTGAAAATTTGAAATTTTTGAAAATATGAGTATGTGAAAATCTGATATTTTGAAAATATGAGTATGTGAAAATTTGAAATTTGAAATTTTTGAATATATGAGTATGTGAAAATTTGAAATTTTGAAAACACGAGTATGTGAAAATTTGAAATTTTGAACATATGATTATGTGAAAATTTGAAATTTTTGAAAATATGAGTATGTGAAAATTTGAAATTTTGAATTTTTGAAAATATAGTATGTGAAAATTTGAAATTTTGAAAATACGAGTATGTGAAAATTTCAAATTTTTGAATATATGTGATAATTTGTAAATTTGAATTTTTGAAAATATGAGTATGTGAAAATTTGAAATTTTGAAAATATGAGTATGTGAAAATTTGAAATTTTTGAAAATATGAGTATGTGAAAATTTGATATTATGAAAATACGAGTATGTGAAAATTTGAAATTTTGAACATATGAATATGTGGAAATTTTTGAAAATATGAGTATTTGAAAATTTGAAATTTTGAATTTTTGAAAATATAGTATGTGAAAATTTGAAATTTTGAAAATAAGAGTATGTGAAAATTTGAAATTTTGAATTTTTGAATATATGAATATGTGATAATTTGTAAATTTGAATTTTTGAAAATATGAGTATGTGAAAATTTGAAATTTTGAAAATATGAGTATGTGAAAATTTGAAATTTTTGAAAATATGAGTATGTGAAAATTTGATATTTTGAAAATACGAGTATGTGAAAATTTGAAATTTTGAACATATGAATATGTGAAAATTTGAAATTTTTGAAAATATGAGTATGTGAAAATTTGAAAATATGAGTATGTGAAAATTTGAAATTTTGAATTTTTGAAACTATCAGTATGTGAAAATTTGAAATTTTGAATTTTTGAATATATGAATATGTGATAATTTGTAATTTTGAATTTTTGAAAATATGAGTATGTAAAAATTTGAAATTTTGAAAATATGAATATGTAAAAATTTGAAATTTTGAATTTTTGAAAATATGAGTATGTGAAAATTTGATATTTTGAAAATACGAGTATGTGAAAATTTGAAATTTTGAACATATGAATATGTGAAAATTTGAAATTTTTGAAAATATGAGTATGTGAAAATTTGAAATTTTGAAAATATAGTATGTGAAAATTTGAAAATTTGAAATTTTGAACATATGATTATGTGAAAATTTGAAATTTTTGAAAATATGAGTATGTGAAAATTTGAAATTTTGAATTTTTGAAAATATAGTATGTGAAAATTTGAAATTTTGAAAATACGAGTATGTAAAAATTTGAAGTTTTGAATATACGAGTATGTAAAAATTTGAAATTTTTGAAAATATGAGTATGTGAAAATTTGATATTTTGAAAATACGAGTATGTGAAAATTTGAAATTTTGAAAATATGAGTATGTGAAAATTTGAAATTTTTGAAAATATGAGTATGTGAAAATTTGACATTTTGAATTTTTGAAAATATAGTATGTGAAAATTTGAAATTTTGAAAATACGAGTATGTGAAAATTTGAAATTTTGAATTTTTGAATATATGAATATGTGATAATTTGTAAATTTGAATTTTTGAAAATATGAGTATGTAAAAATTTGAAAATATGAATATGTGAAAATTTGAAATTTTGAATTTTTGAATGTGTGAAAATTTGAATTTTTGAAAATATGAGTATGTGAAAATTTGAAATTTTGAAAATATGAGTATGTGAAAATTTTAAATTTTTAAAAATATGAGTATGTGAAAATTTGATATTTTGAAAATACGAGTATGTGAAAATTTGAAATTTTGAATATATGAGTATGTGATAATTTGAAAATATGAGTATGTGAAAATTTGAATTTTTGAATATGTGAAAATTTGAATTTTTGAAAATATGAGTATGTGAAAATTTGAAATTTTGAATTTTTGAATATATGAATATGTGATAATTTGTAAATTTGAATTTTTGAAAATATGAGTATGTAAAAATTTGAAAATGTGAAAATTTGAAATTTTGAATTTTTGAATATGTGAAAATTTGAATTTTTGAAAATATGAGTATGTGAAAATTTGAAATTTTGAAAATGTGAGTATGTGAAAATTTTAAATTTTTAAAAATATGAGTATGTGAAAATTTGATATTTTGAAAATACGAGTATGTGAAAATTTTAAATTTTGAACATATGAATATGTGAAAATTTTGAATTTTTGAAAATATGAGTATGTGAAAATTTGAAATTTTGCATTTTTCAAAATATGAATATGTGAAAATTTTAAATTTTGAAAATATGAATATGTGAAAATTTTAAATTGTGAAAATATGAATATGTGAAAATTTTAAATTTTGAATATATGAGTATGTGATGATTTGAAAATATGAGTATGTGAAAATTTGAAATTTTTGAAAATATGAGTATGTGAAAATTTGAAATTTTGAAAATACGAGTATGTGAAAATTTAAAAATTTTGTAAATATGAATATGTGAAAATATCAGTATGTGAAAATTTGAAATTTTAAAAATATGAGTATGTGAAAATTTGAATTTTTGAAAATATGAGTATGTGAAATATTGAAAATACGAGTATGTGACAATTTGAAATTTTGAACATATGAATATGTGAAAATTTTGAATTTTTGAAAATATGAGTATGTGAAAATTTGAAATTTTGAAAATACGAGTATGTGAAAATTTAAAAATTTTGTAAATATGAGTATGAGAAAATTTTAAATTTTTGAAAATATGAGTATGTGAAAATTTGAAATTTTGAAAATACGAGTATGTGAAAATTTAAAAATTTTGTAAATATGAATATGTGTGTTTAGTTGACACTGTTTTTTGTTGTTTTAGTTCCAAATTTTGATTTCTTACTTTTCTTTGTTGTTTGTGTCTTTATTGAAAAAAGTTGTGTCTTTTGGTTTTTTCTTATGTTTTATTTATATTCTATATTATTTCTTTTCACATTGTTTAGATTCTAATTTAACACAAATAGCTTTTAAGTTTAATTTCATTTAATATTTGTTTGTATGTTCACATTTGTTTTCAAGGTTTTGTTTGTTTATTTGTCACTGAGTCGCGGGGGATGAAAACGATGTTCGCACAATTGAAAGATCACAATAAGAGTGATTTCTTGTTTTCGCTAATCACTGCTGGTTGGCGATGGTCAAAGCAGAGATTAGCGAGAACAAAGAAGAAGGGCAAAACTAAACTATGAGAGCGCGTGTGTGTGTGTGTTAAAAAAGGGCGAACTGTTATGCACAGTTGTGTCAGCGTAAATAGCAAACACACGCGTGGGCAACAAATTAGCACATTTCTAAACATTCCGCCCCCCATGACTCGGTGTGACTCTTCTAAATATAATTTTAAAATTCAAGGGTAAATAATTTATGATATTTGGGTCTGATTTTCGAAAATATTGGCAAAGTTTTTTACAAAAAGAAGTTAATCAGAGAAATTCACAAATTTTTTTGAAAAATAAAATTCAATTTTAAATATTACTTAAATAACTAATGGTGTGATTAATTTGAAAAATTTTATATAATAGAACAAAGTTATTTAAATAGATAAAGAGCAAAAAATAAAGAAATAAGATTTTTACAAAGATAAATTTATAAAGTAAATGGATGTTTGGTGGCTCCACAAAAAACGTATCCCAGTGCTGTGTGGTGGGCATCTACTTGGCCGAGACCCGTGACGATGACGCCGTCCCGTCTGATTGTTGGAAATACATCTGCTCCGAGTTCCAGTTCTATCGGAGTGTTGCAGCGAGGGTCGATATCTGCCGTTGAATCTTTTGGAAAATCGACTGAGGGGTCATCTTGGATCGGGTCTGAATACAGCTTTCTGGGCAAATCGTCTGTAACAAGGGCATTTACTTTGAGCACCCACTTGCTTTTGTCGTGTCGTGACATAATTTTAAAGGTCGTGAACTTATAACCTCTGTAGTGGAATGACGGCTACTTGAGTCTTTCAAAGGTGGATGTGGCAATGCGAGATATTGGTGATGCCTGAGTAATCAAAGTTCTGACAGAGGTCCATGATTCAAAGGTGTCCAACGCAACTCTGACTGTGGCCGTAGGCACGAAAACTGAAGACCACTTGAATGCCGGTTCCTGCATAGTGGCTTTTGGTACTACACCAGTTAATTGGGAAGCGCCGTGCAACAGGGTATGATGTCGAAGTGAGCATATGCGACATACGGCTTCTGATGTGCATTCGGCAATCAAATGGTTTCGGGCTAAACAGTTACGGCAGTACCCTCTTAGAGCTGCCGTCTCATAGCGCTTGTATGCATTCATGTCCAGAAATTTTTGGCAAGTTTTCAGGGCATGGTCCTCTCTGCAAATGCCACATGAATACTGCCAGTTACTGGGTCTGCGTTGGCGAGATTGGGTCGAAGACATGTCTGTTGAAATAGAGAAGATGGATTAGCGTTTATTTTGATATTAGTTAAATTGGATATGGAATCGTATGTCAGTCCGAGAATAGTTTGACGACTTTCGTAATTGGTCTGTTTATTATTCCGCTAGAAGTTCGTATTTCAATGACTCGTGTATTTTGATCTGACCCTGGGAATGTTTTAGTTATCCGACCCATTTTCCACTCGTTTGATGGAAATCTTTCGTCTTTGATTACAACGAGATCGTTAACTTTGATATTCTCTTGCTGGTACTTCCACTTGTATCGTCGATGCAATTTGGTTAAATATTCTATTTTCCATCGTTGACAAAAGTTTTGTGATATGATTTTTAGCCTTTTCCAACGGTTGGCTAGATTTATATTGGCGTCGGCGATGACAGGCTCAGGTGGGGCTAAGATTGGTGTACCAATGAGGAAGTGGCCAGGTGTTAATGGTGATAAATCAGCAGGGTCGTCGCTAGCAGGGCTTAGGGGTCTAGAGTTTAAGCAGGATTCGATACGGGCTAAAATTGTACTAAACTCTTCAAATGTAAAGGTCATGTTTGGCATTATTTTTCGAAAATGGATTTTGAACGATTTGACGCCCGCCTCCCACAATCCGCCCATATGAGGTGCGCCGGGAGGTATAAACTTCCACTCGAGGTTGTGATGAGAATTTTGTTGTACAGTGTTTGTTTGAAGCGTCTTTATAAACTCTAGACGATCTCTCTTTAACATTTCAGCTGCTCCGGCAAAATTAGTTCCATTATCGGAAAACATGTAGGCTGGGCATCCACGTCTGGCAATGAATCTTGAGAAAGCAGCTAAGAACGCTTGGGTCGAAAGGTCACTTGAGGCTTCCAAGTGTATAGCTTTTGTAGCAAAACACACAAATATGCATACATAGCCTTTTGTATTAAGGCAAGCTCGACCAGTAATAGTTCTTATGTTAAAGGGTCCTGCGTAGTCAACGCCTGTATTTGTAAAGGGTCTTGACAGCAAGGTTCGTTCAGGAGGCAAAGATGACATAATTTGATTCTGAGTATTACGTTTGAAAATTATGCATGTTTTACAATTACGTATAATTTTCTTGACAAGTGGTTTCAATCTGAATATCCAGAATTCAGAGCGCAGCACTCGAGTCATGAGTTGATTTCCTCCATGAAGTGTGATTTTATGTGTAAATTCGACAAGAAGTTGTGTAAAACGACAGTCATATGGCAAAAGAACTGGGTGACGTTCGTTGTATGACAAAACAGGTGATTGTACTAATCTACCATTTGCTCTGAGCATTCCTTTGGAGTCCAGGAACGGATTAAGAGTCAAAAGGTTGCTACTGGGTGATATGCGACGATTTTGGGTCAAAGACTGGTACTCCTCAGCAAAATAATGTTTTTGGGTCAAAACTATAAGACGAGATTTAATGTCTTGAATTTCCTCAGATTTTATTTCAATGGTTGAGGCGCGAAGGTGAGCTCTGTTAGCACCAGTGTTTCTCCAAAACCGAAGTATGTATGCTAAAACTCGATATGCTCTAGGTAGCGATGAAAATCGGGTCAAAGGGTCTTCAAAAGTTGTTGTTGTGAAGACTTTGACTGATTTTGCTTCTAAGTTTGTATCTTGGGTGATTTCGTGAGATGGCCATTGATTTTTTGGTAATTTCAGCCATGTTGGTCCAGACCACCAAAGTTGGTTCGATTTAAGCTCGGAGGGGGAACATCCTCGGCTCGCGACATCAGCAGGATTATGTTGAGAGTCTACATGTTGCCAAGAGTCATTACCCACGTTTTCGATAATTTCTGATACTCTATTACCGACGAAAGTGCTCCAAGAGCATGGGGGTTTTCGAAGCCACGCTAACACGATCGTTGAGTCTGTCCAAAATTGTGTCGAAAAGTTCGCGATCTGAAGATTTGGTATTACAGATGCAGCTAGGTTCGATAACAAGACAGCTCCACATAGCTCGAGTCGGGGTAAAGATAATTTTTTAATAGGGGCAACACGAGTCTTTGAAGTTAAGAGGAATGTATGTACTTCGTTATCAGCATTTTCAATGCGTACATAAAGTGCTGCCGCATAAGCCCTCTCGGACGCATCACAAAATCCGTGGATTTCAACTCTGCTTGAAGGGTTATATTGAGTCCATCTAGGCACCGTTATTTGGTTGATTGCTGGACAATTTTCAATGAAGTTTGCCCAATTTCTTGCAGTAATAAGCTTTAAGCTCTCATCCCAGTCGATTTTGTCTAGCCAGACTTGCTGCATTATTAGTTTTGCAACAACAATGACCGGTGCTAGCCAACCACAAGGGTCAAAGAATTTGGCTATTATAGACAGAACTTCCCTTTTTGTGTATGACGCATTATTTTCTATGATGGGTGAAGTAAACGTGAATGCGTCGAGAGAAATACTCCAACGAATTCCAAGAGTTTTTGTTGATGTGCCTTCAGATATGTTTAGCCAATTTATCGGTAAAATTGAGTCTGGTGGCAAATCTTGAAGAACTCGTGGGTCGTTTGAAGTCCATTTCATTAGGTCAAACCCAGCTGAGGTCATGGCTGCTATGAGTTCTTTTCTGTGCTTGATTGTGTCCTCTATAGTATGACTACCGGCTAAGACGTCGTCAACGTAAAGATTTTGAAGTATAATTTTTGCGGCCAGAGGGTATTTTTCCTTCACATCTTCTGCAAGTTGAATTAGCACCCGTAGAGCAAGAAACGGGGCGCAATTTATACCGAAAGTGACAGTTAAAAGCTCAAAATCTTCAACTGGGTCACTTGGCGAAAATCGGTATAAAATTCGTTGATATTGCGTTTGAGCTGGGTCAACAAGTATTTGGCGATACATTTTGGTAACATCAGCATTGAAAACAAATTTGAAGAATCTCCATTTGAGTATCTGCAAAACCAAATCTTGCTGAAGTATGGGTCCTGGATACAATATGTCGTTAAGACTCCGTTTATTAGATGTTGGGCTGGATGCGTTGAAAACGACTCTAAGTTTTGTCGTAACTCGATCTGGCTTTACCACTGCATGGTGTGGCAAATAATAATGTGGGGTCTTTTCTATATCCAGAGGCTCAACTTTCCTCATGTGTCCCAACTCAAGATATTCTTTAATCGACTTATCATATTGTTCTTTGATCTCCGGACTTTTCGTAAGTTTTCTTTCCATCCTATGGAATTGAGCCATAGCGATGTTTCGAGATGAACCTAACTCCTCACAAGGCTTGAAGGGCAGGCTGACGATGTATCTCCCTAAGTCGTTGCGACGAGTTGTAGTTTTGAAAGTTTCTTCACAAAAGGTGTCCTCCTTTGACCTCAAAACTTTTTTTGGGGTCTCCTCCACCTCCCAAAAGCGTGTGAGGACTTTCTCAATGGCGACGGTGTTACAAAGTGAAATGCGAGTGTCATTTTCATTGGTTTGAGTAATCGGTCCTCCTAAAATCCAGCCAAATACTGTTTTTTGTGCTAAGAGTGATCCAATGGAACGCATAGGACTGCTAGTGTCATATATCAAGGGTCCCAGGTCCAAACCAATTAAAAGATCAATAGGCCGACTCGCATTAAAATTAGGGTCTGCAAGCTCAAATTCTGCAGATTGACTAAGAGGTGATTTTTCTAAGGTTCGTGGCGGCAAATTCGAAGGAAGGGTCTTCAAGACTGGTGCCCAAACTTCCAATTTGAAACTATGATCCACGCGAGAACAAAGTGTAAAGAGACAGGCTCGGGTCGAAGTTTCCGAAACTGTTTGACTCAAACCCGTAACATGAACTAAATTTCTTTTTGTAGGTAGGTTTAAACGATTTTTCAGTTTCTCAGATATGAATGTGGACTGAGATCCTGAGTCGATGATGGCTCTGGCATCGTATCGTTGTCCTCGTGACTCGATTTGAACGATGGCAGTAAACAGCAAAGTTTCTCTATTATGTTGGCTAGGTGAATTGTTCTCTTGTAGGGTCAAAGTCGTGACTCGAGGTTGTTCTAGGCAAGGTGTGGACTGTATAATTGTAGTTAGAGCGGCAGCACTGGTACTAGGTCGTGTGTCTTCTCTAACTGGATCCGATCCTGAAGATTGGGTCTCGTTACCCTTATGCAGCAAAGTGTGGTGTCTTTGGCGGCATGTTCTACAGCAAAATCGGTTTTTGCACTCCTTGACCCCATGATTTGATGAGAGACAATTATAACAAAGGTGTGAGATTTTTACGTAATGAATCCGATCATTGACGTTCTTTTCAAGAAATTTTTGACAAACCCGCAAATAATGGTTGCCTTTGCAAAGGTGGCAACTCTGTTCGTCATTGCTGGGTCCCTTATGCGTTGTTGGTGCAACATTTTTCATCCCCGTGTTTTGTGATAAATTTGTTTGAAATGTGCTTATGCGCTTATCTTTTGAATAATTTTTATCAGATCTAGACTGATTTGTTTTATTATTCGATTGTATATTTCCAACTGACTCCAGGGTTTTGAATTTGTGTGTCAAGAACGTATCAAATTCAACCCACGTTGGGATTTTTGAGCAATCGTCCAAAGATTCCTCAACATCTTCTAAAAATTTTCTAGGCAGCTTCGTTGAGCACAAATAAACTAAAATTGGGTCCCATCCTTCTGTTTTTATTTTTAAGGTGTCTAAAGTTTGAATACAACTATTCACGGTGCGTTGAAGTTTCTTTATGGATGATCCAGAATCAGTAGAAACTTGCGGCAGATTAAAAATTGTTTTTATGTGTTCATTCACCTGCATCCGCTTATTTTCGTATCGATCTTGCAGGTTTTTCCAAGCTATGTCAAAGCCATCGTTCGTCAAGGGTACGTGGCTAATAATTTCTCGAGCTTCCCCAGCCGTTTTCTGGGTCAGGTGAAATAATTTTTCAACCTTGCTCAATTTTGAATTGTTGACATAGATGGCCGAGAATAGATCTCGAAAAGTTGGCCAAGTGTTGTAGTCACCCCGAAATGTGTCAGTGTCGCAAGGTGGCAGCCTTGAAATTGGTGCAAAATCTGCCTTGGTGTTAGGCCGTTCCACATTTGATACGCGTTCTAATTTTTCTGAAGATTTTTTATCATAAATTGACTGTATTTCATCGTTTATGGAACCCAGGCACCTTTTGTATGCCGTGAGAGCCTGCTTGTATCGATTTCTAAGTTTTTCTTTATCGATAGGCTTGACTCCCTCTTCTGTTTTTGAATCCCGACACTCTATATAACATCTTTTGACTTGATCCCATAATGAGTTTAATTCGACCCTTAATACCTCTAAGGCATGGACACTTTGATCAGATGACCCCTCTGCATGAAGACTTTCAAAGTCCAGCAGGTCGTTTGTACAATTAACAAACGTTTCCAACATTATCGACGATAATTTGTGTCAAACCGAAGATAAATTCAAAAAATTCCAAAAATTTCGAAAAAAAACTAAGCCTTGCTAGCGACCAAAGTGTCAAAAAACAGCAGTCGAGTCCGTATTTTTTGTTAAATATTGTCCAAAAATATTTTCCAAAAATATAATGATGGCAACTCTACGTATGAGCATACACGGAAAACGAGAAAAATAATTGTTAGGGTCTAACGGAGGTTAGGGTCAACGCCACAGTTGAATTTTACTGCAATATGCCTTATAATGGTAATTACTAAGGCTATATCAGCACCCCTTATTATTTTGCTTGTTCTGCATGCACTCAGTTTTGGTACTCACTGTATTTCAATTTCTTGTCTACTTGCGTTTTCCTTTTATGTGTCGTTGCTCGTTGTTGTTTTGTTTTGTGTCGTTGCTGCTGATGATGTCGCTCACTCTCTTGTTGCTTTGTTGTTATTGTAGTCATCGACGGCCGGCACTCAAAATCTCCCTCTTTCGCTTTTTCTACGTCTTCGTTGCGACTGCACTGCTGGCTGCTGTTGCTGCGTTGATGTGTTGTTGTTGTTGCAATGAATATTTTTGCACAAACACCTTACCGTTATTAACGGGACACTTTTGTGTAGATTCCACAAAATTTTTCGTTTTTAGGGAAAAAATTGTTGTTGGGTTTTGTGAAGATGTTGCTTATTATGTTCAAGTTCACTGTATGGTTTTTTCACTGTCCAATTTGATTTTATTGTTTTTCTTTTTTGCAGCTAATTTTGCCAAAATTAAATTCACTTGAATTTGCACGGGTCACTTTTGAATTTATGTCTTTTTGGGTCACAACACTTTTATGAAGGATGGGTCAAAATTTGAAGCACAATAAATGTTTGTAGTACTATATAGTTTTCATAAAACTTCTTCACCATACACTGTCACTGGTTCTCCAACAATATATGCACTTTTTGTCTTTATTAAAGTTATTTTTGAGTCACAATATTAAGTGCGAATGATGTTGTTTTTCACTGAAAAACTGCACTTATCTGGCTCGCAATGGACCAAATGTTTAGTTGACACTGTTTTTTGTTGTTTTAGTTCCAAATTTTGATTTCTTACTTTTCTTTGTTGTTTGTGTCTTTATTGAAAAAAGTTGTGTCTTTTGGTTTTTTCTTATGTTTTATTTATATTCTATATTATTTCTTTTCACATTGTTTAGATTCTAATTTAACACAAATAGCTTTTAAGTTTAATTTCATTTAATATTTGTTTGTATGTTCACATTTGTTTTCAAGGTTTTGTTTGTTTATTTGTCACTGAGTCGCGGGGGATGAAAACGATGTTCGCACAATTGAAAGATCACAATAAGAGTGATTTCTTGTTTTCGCTAATCACTGCTGGTTGGCGATGGTCAAAGCAGAGATTAGCGAGAACAAAGAAGAAGGGCAAAACTAAACTATGAGAGCGCGTGTGTGTGTGTGTTAAAAAAGGGCGAACTGTTATGCACAGTTGTGTCAGCGTAAATAGCAAACACACGCGTGGGCAACAAATTAGCACATTTCTAAACAATGTGAAAATATCAGTATGTGAAAATTTGAAATTTTAAAAATATGAGTATGTGAAAATTTGAATTTTTGAAAATATGAGTATGTGAAATATTGAAAATACGAGTATGTGACATTTTAAAATTTTGAAAATATGAGTATGAGAAAATTTTAAATTTTTGAAAATATGAGTATGTGAAAATTTGAAATTTTGAAAATACGAGTATGTGAAAATTTAAAAATTTTGTAAATATGAATATGTGAAAATATCAGTATGTGAAAATTTGAAATTTTAAAAATATGAGTATGTGAAAATTTGAATTTTTGAAAATATGAGTATGTGAAATATTGAAAATACGAGTATGTGACAATTTGAAATTTTGAACATATGAATATGTGAAAATTTTGAATTTTTGAAAATATGAGTATGTGAAAATTTGAAATTTTGAATTTTTGAAAATATGAGTATGTAAAAATTTGAAATTTTGAAAATATGAATATGTGAAAATTTGAAATTTTGAAAATACGAGTATGTGAAAATTTTAAATTTTCGAATATATGAATATGTGAAAATTTGTAATTTTGAATTTTTGAAAATATGAGTATGTAAAAATTTGAAATTTTGAAAATATGAGTATGTGAAAATTTGAATTTTTGAAAATATGAGTATGTGAAATATTGAAAATACGAGTATGTGACAATTTGAAATTTTGAATATACGAGTATGTAAAAATTTGAATTTTTGAATATATGAATATGTGATAATTTGTAATTTTGAATTTTTGAAAATATGAGTATGTAAAAATTTGAAATTTTGAAAATATGAATATGTGAAAATTTGAAATTTTGAAAATACGAGTATGTGAAAATTTTAAATTTTCGAATATATGAATATGTGATAATTTGTAATTTTGAATTTTTGAAAATATGAGTATGTAAAAATTTGAAATTTTGAAAATATGAATATGTGAAAATTTGAATTTTTGAAAATACGAGTATGTGAAAATTTGAAATTTTGCATTTTTTAAAATATGAATTTGTGAAAATTTTGTAATTTTGAAAATTTTGGAAATATAAATATGTGAAAATTTAAAATTTTGAATATATGAGTATGTGATAATTTGAAAATATGAGTATGTGAAAATTTGATATTTTGAAAATACGAGTATGTGAAAATTTGAATTTTGGAATATATGAATATGTGAAAATTTTGAATTTTGAATTTTCAATTTTTGAAAATATCAGTATGTGAAAATTTGAAATTTTGAAAATATCAGTGTGAAAATTTGAAATTTTGAAAATACGAGTATGTGAATATTTGAAATTTTGCATTTTTCAAAATATGAATATGTGAAAATTTGATATTTTGAAAATATGAGTATGTGAATATTTTAAATTTTTAAAAATATGAGTATGTGAAAATTTGAAATTTTGAATTTTTGAATATATGAATATGTGATAATTTGTAAATTTGAATTTTTGAAAATATGAGTATGTAAAAATTTGAAAATGTGAAAATTTGAAATTTTGAATTTTTGAATATGTGAAAATTTGAATTTTTGAAAATATGAGTATGTGAAAATTTGAAATTTTGAAAATGTGAGTATGTGAAAATTTTAAATTTTTAAAAATATGAGTATGTGAAAATTTGATATTTTGAAAATACGAGTATGTGAAAATTTTAAATTTTGAACATATGAATATGTGAAAATTTTGAATTTTTGAAAATATGAGTATGTGAAAATTTGAAATTTTGCATTTTTCAAAATATGAATATGTGAAAATTTTAAATTTTGAAAATATGAATATGTGAAAATTTTAAATTGTGAAAATATGAATATGTGAAAATTTTAAATTTTGAATATATGAGTATGTGATGATTTGAAAATATGAGTATGTGAAAATTTGAAATTTTGAATTTTTGAAAATATGACTATGTGAAAATTTGAAATTTTGAAAATATGAGTATGTGAAAATTTGAAATTTTTGAAAATATGAGTAGGTGAAAATTTAAAATTTTGAAAATACGAGTATGTGAAAATTTGAAGTTTTGAATATGTGAAAATTTGAATTTTTGAAAATATGAGTATGTGAAAATTTGAAATTTTGAAAATGTGAGTATGTGAAAATTTGAAATTTTTGAAAATATGAGTATGTGAAAATTTGATATTTTGAAAATACGAGTATGTGAAAATTTTAAATTTTGAAAATATGAGTAGGTGAAAATTTAAAATTTTGAAAATACGAGTATGTGAAATTTTGAATTTTTGAATATGTGAAAATTTGAATTTTTGAAAATATGAGTATGTGAAAATTTGAAATTTTGAAAATGTGAGTATGTGAAAATTTTAAATTTTTAAAAATATGAGTATGTGAAAATTTGATATTTTGAAAATACGAGTATGTGAAAATTTTAAATTTTGAACATATGAATATGTGAAAATTTTGAATTTTTGAAAATATGAGTATGTGAAAATTTGAAATTTTGCATTTTTCAAAATATGAATATGTGAAAATTTTAAATTTTGAAAATATGAATATGTGAAAATTTTAAATTGTGAAAATATGAATATGTGAAAATTTTAAATTTTGAATATATGAGTATGTGATGATTTGAAAATATGAGTATGTGAAAATTTAAAATTTTGAATTTTTGAAAATATGAGTATGTGAAAATTTGATATTTTGAAAATATGAATATGTGAAAATTTTGAATTTTTGAATATGTGACAATTTGAATTTTTGAAAATATGAGTATGTGAAAATTTGAAATTTTGAAAATATGAGTATGTAAGAATTCGAAATTTTGAAAATATGAATATGTGAAAATTTTGAATTTTTGAATATGTGAAAATTTGAAATTTTTGAAAATATGAGTATGTGAAAATTTGATATTTTGAAAATACGAGTATGTGAAAATTTGAAGTTTTGAACATATGAATATGTGAAAATTTTAAATTTTTGAAAATATGAGTATGTGAAAATTTGATATTTTGAAAATATGGATATGTGAAAATTTTGAATTTTTGAATATGTGAAAATTTGAATTTTTGAAAATACGAGTATGTGAAAATTTGAAATTTTGAACATATGAATATGTGAAAATTTTAAATTTTTGAAAATATGAGTATGTGACAATGTGAAATTTTGAAAATATGAGTATGTGAAAATTTGAAAATACGAGTATGTGAAAATTTGAAATTTTGAAAATACGAGTATGTAAAAATTTGAAGTTTTGAAAATACGAGTTTGTAAAAATTTGAAATTTTTGAAAATATGAGTATGTGAAAATGTGATGTTTTGAAAATACGAGTATGTGAAAATTTGAAATTTTGAACATATGAATATGGGAAAATTTTGAATTTTTGAAAATATGAGTATGTGAAAATTTGAAATTTTGCATTTTTCAAAATATGAATATGTGAAAATTTTAAATTTTGAAAATATGAATATGTGAAAATTTTGTAATTTTGAAAATTTTAAATTTTGAAAATATGAATATGTGGAAATTTTAAATTTTGAATATATGAGTATGTGATAATTTGAAAATATGAGTATGTGAAAATTTGAATTTTTGAAAATATGAGTATGTGAAAATTTGAAATTTTGAAAATATGAGTATGTGAATATTTGAAATTTTTGAAAATAAACAATGTAACAATAATGTACTCTACAATGAGTATGTAAGAATTCGAAATTTTGAAAATATGAATATGTGAAAATTTTGAATTTTTGAATATGTGAAAATTTGAAATTTTTGAAAATATCAGTATGTGAAAATTTGATATTTGGAAAATACGAGTATGTGAAAATTTGAAGTTTTGAACATATGAATATGTGAAAATTTTGAATTTTTGAAAATATGAGTATGTGAAAATTTGATATTTTGAAAATATGAATATGTGAAAATTTTGAATTTTTGAAAATATGAGTATGTGACAATGTGAAATTTTGAAAATATGAGTATGTGAAAATTTGAAAATACGAGTATGTGAAAATTTTAAATTTTGAAAATACGAGTATGTAAAAATTTGAAGTTTTGAAAATACGAGTATGTAAAAATTTGAAATTTTTGAAAATATGAGTATGTGAAAATGTGATGTTTTGAAAATACGAGTATGTGAAAATTTGAAATTTTGAACATATGAATATGGAAAATTTTGAATTTTGGAAAATATGAGTATGTGAAAATTTGAAATTTTGCATTTTTCAAAATATGAATATGTGAAAATTTTAAATTTTGAAAATATGAATATGTGAAAATTTTGTAATTTTGAAAATTTTAAATTTTGAAAATATGACTATGTGAAAATTTGAAATTTTGAAAATATGAGTATGTGAAAATTTGAAATTTTTGAAAATATGAGTAGGTGAAAATTTAAAATTTTGAAAATACGAGTATGTGAAAATTTGAAGTTTTGAACATATGAATACCACCCATGTTCTGGAAAACAATTCGGTTGGAAAACAGACTGAAATCTGTAATTTTTACATAAAATTTTATCGATTTCGGTCTGTTTTCAAACCGAATTGTTTTTCAGAACATGGGTGTATGTGAAAATTTTGAATTTTTGAAAATATGAGTATGTGAAAATTTGATATTTTGAAAATATGAATATGTGAAAATTTTGAATTTTTGAATATGTGACAATTTGAATTTTTGAAAATATGAGTATGTGAAAATTTGAAATTTTGAAAATATGAGTATGTAAGAATTCGAAATTTTGAATTTTTGAATATGTGAAAATTTGAAATTTTTGAAAATATGAGTATGTGAAAATTTGATATTTTGAAAATACGAGTATGTGAAAATTTGAAGTTTTGAACATATGAATATGTGAAAATTTTGAATTTTTGAAAATATGAGTATGTGAAAATTTGATATTTTGAAAATATGAATATGTGAAAATTTTGAATTTTTGAATATGTGAAAATTTGAATTTTTGAAAATACGAGTATGTGAAAATTTGAAATTTTGAACATATGAATATGTGAAAATTTTAAATTTTTGAAAATATGAGTATGTGACAATGTGAAATTTTGAAAATATGAGTATGTGAAAATTTGAAAATACGAGTATGTGAAAATTTGAAATTTTGAAAATACGAGTATGTAAAAATTTGAAGTTTTGAAAATACGAGTATGTAAAAATTTGAAATTTTGAACATATGAATATGGGAAAATTTTGAATTTTTGAAAATATGAGTATGTGAAAATTTGAAATTTTGCATTTTTCAAAATATGAATATGTGAAAATTTTAAATTTTGAAAATATGAATATGTGGAAATTTTAAATTTTGAATATATGAGTATGTGAAAATGTGATGTTTTGAAAATACGAGTATGTGAAAATTTGAAATTTTGAACATATGAATATGGGAAAATTTTGTATTTTTGAAAATATGAGTATGTGAAAATTTGAAATTTTGCATTTTTCAAAATATGAATATGTGAAAATTTTAAATTTTGAAAATATGAATATGTGGAAATTTTAAATTTTGAATATATGAGTATGTGAAAATGTGATGTTTTGAAAATATGAGTATGTGACAATGTGAAATTTTGAAAATATGAGTATGTGAAAATTTGAAAATACGAGTATGTGAAAATTTGAAATTTTGAAAATATGAGTATGTGAAAATGTGATGTTTTGAAAATACGAGTATGTGAAAATTTGAAATTTTGAACATATGAATATGGGAAAATTTTTAATTTTTGAAAATATGAGTATGTGAAAATTTGAAATTTTGCATTTTTCAAAATATGAATATGTGAAAATTTTAAATTTTGAAAATATGAATATGTGGAAATTTTAAATTTTGAATATATGAGTATGTGATAATTTGAAAATATGAGTATGTGAAAATTTGAATTTTTGAAAATATGAGTATGTGAAAATTTGAAATTTTGAAAATATGAGTATGTGAATATTTGAAATTTTGAAAATATGAGTATGTGAAAATTTGATATTTTGAAAATACGAGTATGTGAAAATTTGAAATTTTGAACATATGAATATGTGAAAATTTTGAATTTTTGAATATGTGAAAATTTGAAATTTTTGAAAATATCAGTATGTGAAAATTTGATATTTGGAAAATACGAGTATGTGAAAATTTGAAGTTTTGAACATATGAATATGTGAAAATTTTGAATTTTTGAAAATATGAGTATGTGAAAATTTGATATTTTGAAAATATGAATATGTGAAAATTTTGAATTTTTGAATATGTGAAAATTTGAATTTTTGAAAATACGAGTATGTGAAAATTTGAAATTTTGAACATATGAATATGTGAAAATTTTGAATTTTTGAAAATATGAGTATGTGAAAATGTGAAATTTTGAATTTTTGAATATGTGAAAATTTGAATTTTTGAAAATATGAGTATGTGAAAATTTGAATTTTTGAACATACGAATATGTGAAAATTTGAAATTTTTGAAAATATGAGTATGTGAAAATTTGAAATTTTGAAAATATGAGTATGTGAAAATTTGAAATTTTTAAAAATATGAGTATGTGAAAATTTGATATTTTGAAAATACGAGTGTGTGAAAATTTGAGATTTTGAACATATGAATATGTGAAAATTTTGAATTTTTGAAAATATGAGTATGTGAAAATGTGAAATTTTGAATTTTTGAATATGTGAAAATTTGAATTTTTGAAAATATGAGTATGTGAAAATTTGAAATTTTGAAAATATGAGTATGTGAAAATTTGAAATTTTTGAAAATATGAGTATGTGAAAATCTGATATTTTGAAAATACGAGTATGTGAAAATTTGAAATTTTGAAAATATGAGTATGTGAAAATTTGAAATTTTGAAAATATGAGTATGTGAAAATTTGAAATTTTTGAAAATATGAGTATGTGAAAATTTGAAATTTTTGAAAATATGAGTATGTGAAAATTTGATATTTTGAAAATACGAGTGTGTGAAAATTTGAGATTTTGAACATATGAATATGTGAAAATTTTGAATTTTTGAAAATATGAGTATGTGAAAATGTGAAATTTTGAATTTTTGAATATGTGAAAATTTGAATTTTTGAAAATATGAGTATGTGAAAATTTGAAATTTTGAAAATATGAGTATGTGAAAATTTGAAATTTTTGAAAATATGAGTATGTGAAAATCTGATATTTTGAAAATACGAGTATGTGAAAATTTGAAATTTTGAACATACGAATATGTGAAAATTTGAAATTTTTGAAAATATGAGTATGTGAAAATTTGAAATTTTGAATTTTTGAAAATATAGTATGTGAAAATTTGAAATTTTGAAAATACCAGTATGTGAAAATTTGAAATATTAAATTTTTGAATATATGAATATGTGAAAATTTTGTATTTTTAAAAATATGAGTATGTGAAAATTTGAAAATATGAGTATGTGAAAATTTGAATTTTTGAAAATATGAGTATGTGAAAATTTGAAATTTTTGAAAATATGAGTATGTGAAAATTTGAAATTTTGAATTTTTGAAAATATCAGTATGTGAAAATTTGAAATTTTGAATTTTTGAATATGTGAAAATTTGAATTTTTGAAAATATGAGTATGTGAAAATTTGAAATTTTGAAAATATGAGTATGTGAAAATTTGAAATTTTTGAAAATATGAGTATGTGAAAATCTGATATTTTGAAAATACGAGTATGTGAAAATTTGAAATTTTGAACATACGAATATGTGAAAATTTGAAATTTTTGAAAATATGAGTATGTGAAAATTTGAAATTTTGAATTTTTGAAAATATAGTATGTGAAAATTTGAAATTTTGAAAATACGAGTATGTGAAAATTTGAAATATTAAATTTTTGAATATATGAATATGTGAAAATTTTGTATTTTTAAAAATATGAGTATGTGAAAATTTGAAAATATGAGTATGTGAAAATTTGAATTTTTGAAAATATGAGTATGTGAAAATTTGAAATTTTTGAAAATATGAGTATGTGAAAATTTGAAATTTTGAATTTTTGAAAATATCAGTATGTGAAAATTTGAATTTTTGAATATATTAATATGTGATAATTTTTACTTTTGAATTTTTGAAAATATGAGTATGTAAAAATTTGAAATTTTGAAAATATGAATATGTGAAAATTTGAAATTTTGAATTTTTGAAAATATGAGTATGTGAAAATTTGATATTTTGAAATTACGGGTATGTGAAAATTTGAAATTTTGAACATATGAATATGTGAAAATTTGAAATTTTTGAAAATATGAGTATGTGAAAATTTGAAATTTTGAATTTTTGAAAATATAGTATGTGAAAATTTGAAATTTTGAAAATACGAGTATGTGAAAATTTGAAATTTTAAACATATGAATATGTGAAAATTTGAAATTTTTGAAAATATGAGCATGTGAAAATTTGAAGTTTTGATAATAGGAGTATGTAAACATTTTAAATTTTTGAAAATATGAGTATGAAAAAATTGATATTTTAAAAATACGAGTATGTCAAAATTTGAAAGTTTGAAAATATGAGTATGTGAAAATTTGAAATTTTTGTAAATATGAGTATGTGAAAATTTGATATGTTGAAAATACGAGTATGTGAAAATTTGAAATTTTTAACATATGAATATGTGAAAATTTTGAATTTTTGAAAATATGAGTATGTGAAAATTTGAAAGTTAGCATTTTTCAAAATATGAATATGTGAAAATTTTAAATTTTGAAAATATGAATATGTGAAAATTTTGAATTTTTGAAAATATTAGTATGTGAAAATTTGAAATTTTGAATTTTTGAAAATATGAGTATGTGAAAATTTGAAATTTTGAATTTTTGAAAATATAGTATGTGAAAATTTGATATGTTGAAAATACGAGTATGTGAAAATTTGAAATTTTGAATTTTTGAAAATATTGTATGTGAAAATTTGAAATTTTGAAAATACGAGTATGTAAAAATTTGAAGTTTTGAAAATACGAGTATGTGAAAATTTGAAATTTTGAATTTTTGAAAATATTGTATGTGAAAATTTGAAATTTTTAAAATACGAGTATGTAAAAATTTGAAGTTTTGAAAATACGAGTATGTAAACATTTTAAATTTTTGAAAATATGAGTATGAAAAAATTGATATTTTAAAAATACGAGTATGTCAAAATTTTAAAGTTTGAAAATATGAGTATGTGAAATTTTGAATTTTTGAA
Organism: Muscina levida; assembly: GCA_964034835.1. Lineage (NCBI taxonomy): Eukaryota > Metazoa > Arthropoda > Insecta > Diptera > Muscidae > Muscina > Muscina levida. Next base: position 51,464 of record CAXIUB010000217.1, on the reverse strand, counting down.
AATATAGTATGTGAAAATTTGATATGTTGAAAATACGAGTATGTGAAAATTTGAAATTTTGAACATATGAATATGTGAAAATTTTGAATTTTTGAAAATATGAGTATGTGAAAATTTGAAATTTTTCATTTTTCAAAATATGAATATGTGAAAATTTTAAATTTTGAAAATATGAATATGTGAAAATTTTGAATTTTTGAAAATATTAGTATGTGAAAATTTGAAAATATTAGTATGTGAAAATTTGAAATTTTGAATTTTTGAATATATGAATATGTGATAATTTGTAAATAATTTTTAATTTTGAAAACTTTAAATTTTTAAAATATGAATATGTGAAAATTTTAAATTTTGAATATATGAGTATGTGATAATTTGAAAATATGAGTATGTGAAAATTTGAAATTTTGAAAATATGAGTATGTCAAAATTTGAAATTTTGAAAATACGAGTATGTGAAAATTGAAAATTTTGAACATATGAATATGTGAAAATTTTTAATTTTTGAAAATATGAGTATGTGAAAATTTGAAATTTTGAATTTTTGAAAATATCAGTATGTTAAAATTTGAAATTTTGAATTTTTGAATATATGGATATGTGATAATTTGTAATTTTGAATTTTTGAAAATATGAGTATGTAAAAATGTGAAATTTTAAAAATATGAATGTGAAAATTTGAAATTTTGAATTTTTGAAAATATGAATATGTGAAAATTTTGAATTTTTGAAAATATGAGTATGTGAAATTTTGAATTTTTGAATATGTGATAATTTGTAATTTTGAATTTGTGAAAATATGAGTATGTAAAAATTTGACATTTTGAATTTTGGAATATATGAATATGTGAAAATTTGAATTTTTGTAAATATCAGTATGTGAAAATTTGAAAATATCAGTATGTGAAAATTTGAAATTTTGAAAATATGAGTATGTAAAAATTTGAAATTTTGAATTTTGGAATATATGAATATGTGAAAATTTGAATTTTTGTAAATATCAGTATGTGAAAATTTGAAATTTTGAAAATACGAGTATGTGAAAATTTGAAATTTTGAATTTTGGAATATATGAATATGTGAAAATTTGAATTTTTGTAAATATCAGTATGTGAAAATTTGAAAATATCAGTATGTGAAAATTTGAAATTTTGAAAATATGAGTATGTAAAAATTTGAAACTTTGAAAATATGAATATGTGAAAATTTAAAATTTTTGAAAATATTAGTATGTGAAAATTTGAAAATATTAGTATGTGAAAATTTGAATTTTTGAAAATATGAGTACGTGAAAATTTGAAATTTTGAATTTTTGAAAATATGAGTATGTGAAAATTTGAAATTTTGAAAATACGAGTATGTGAAAATTTGAAATTTTGAATTTTTGAAAATATGAATATGTGAAAATTTGAAATTTTGAAAATACGAGTATGTAAAAATTTGAAGTTTTGAAAATACGAGTATGTAAAAATTTTAAATTTTTGAAAATATGAGTATGTGAAATTTTGAATTTTTGAAAATATAGTATGTGAAAATTTGATATGTTGAAAATACGAGTATGTGAAAATTTGAAATTTTGAACATATGAATATGTGAAAATTTTGAATTTTTGAAAATATGAGTATGTGAAAATTTGAAATTTTTCATTTTTCAAAATATGAATATGTGAAAATTTTAAATTTTGAAAATATGAATATGTGAAAATTTTGAATTTTTGAAAATATTAGTATGTGAAAATTTGAAATTTTGAATTTTTGAATATATGAATATGTGATAATTTGTAAATAATTTTTAATTTTGAAAACTTTAAATTTTTAAAATATGAATATGTGAAAATTTTAAATTTTGAATATATGAGTATGTGATAATTTGAAAATATGAGTATGTGAAAATTTGAAATTTTGAAAATATGAGTATGTCAAAATTTGAAATTTTGAAAATACGAGTATGTGAAAATTGAAAATTTTGAACATATGAATATGTGAAAATTTTTAATTTTTGAAAATATGAGTATGTGAAAATTTGAAATTTTGAATTTTTGAAAATATCAGTATGTTAAAATTTGAAATTTTGAATTTTTGAATATATGGATATGTGATAATTTGTAATTTTGAATTTTTGAAAATATGAGTATGTAAAAATGTGAAATTTTAAAAATATGAATGTGAAAATTTGAAATTTTGAATTTTTGAAAATATGAATATGTGAAAATTTTGAATTTTTGAAAATATGAGTATGTGAAATTTTGAATTTTTGAATATGTGATAATTTGTAATTTTGAATTTGTGAAAATATGAGTATGTAAAAATTTGAAATTTTGAATTTTGGAAAATATGAATATGTGAAAATTTGAATTTTTGTAAATATCAGTATGTGAAAATTTGAAAATATCAGTATGTGAAAATTTGAAATTTTGAAAATATGAGTATGTAAAAATTTGAAATTTTGAATTTTGGAATATATGAATATGTGAAAATTTGAATTTTTGTAAATATCAGTATGTGAAAATTTAAAATTTTGAAAATACGAGTATGTGAAAATTTGAAATTTTGAATTTTGGAATATATGAATATGTGAAAATTTGAATTTTTGTAAATATCAGTATGTGAAAATTTGAAAATATCAGTATGTGAAAATTTGAAATTTTGAAAATATGAGTATGTAAAAATTTGAAACTTTGAAAATATGAATATGTGAAAATTTAAAATTTTTGAAAATATTAGTATGTGAAAATTTGAAAATATTAGTATGTGAAAATTTGAATTTTTGAAAATATGAGTACGTGAAAATTTGAAATTTTGAATTTTTGAAAATATGAGTATGTGAAAATTTGAAATTTTGAAAATACGAGTATGTGAAAATTTGAAATTTTGAATTTTTGAAAATATGAATATGTGAAAATTTGAAATTTTGAAAATACGAGTATGTAAAAATTTGAAGTTTTGAAAATACGAGTATGTAAAAATTTTAAATTTTTGAAAATATGAGTATGTGAAATTTTGATATTTTAAAAATAAAAATGTCAAAATTTTTAAGTCTGAAAATATGAGTATGTGAAAATTTGAAATTTTTGAAAATATGAGTATGTGAAAATTTGATATGTTGAAAATACGAGTATGTGAAAATTTGAAAATTTGAACCTATGAATATGTGAAAATTTTTAATTTTTGAAAATATGAGTATGTGAAAATTTGAAATTTTGCATTTTTCAAAATATGAATATGTGAAAATTTTAAATTTTGAAAATATGAATATGTGAAAATTTTGAATTTTTGAAAATATTAGTATGTGAAAATTTGAAAATATTAGTATGTGAAAATTTGAATTTTTGAAAATATGAGTATGTGAAAATTTGAAATTTTGAATTTTTGAAAATATGAGTATGTGAAAATTTGAATTTTTGAAAATTTGAAATTTTGAATTTTTGAAAATATTAGTATGTTAAAATTTAAAATTTTGAATTTTTGAATATATTAATATGTAATAATTTGTAATTTTGAATTTTTGAAAATATGAGTATGTAAAAATTTGAAATTTTGAAAATATGAATGTGAAAATTTGAAATTTTGAATTCTTGAAAATATGAGTATGTGAAAATTTGAAATTTTGAAAATATGAGTATGTGAAAATTTGATATTTTGAAAATACGAGTTTGTGAAAATTTGAAATTTTGTAAACATGAATATGTGAAAATTTTGAATTTTTAAAAATATGAGTATGTGAAATTTTGAATTTTTGAATATATGAATATGTGATAATTTGTAATTTTGAATTTGTGAAAATATGAGTATGTAAAAATTTGAAATTTTGAAAATATGAATAAGAAAATTTGAAATTTTGAATTTTTGAAAATATGAGTATGTGAAAATTTGAAATTTTAAAAATATGAGTATGTGAAAATTTGATATTTTGAAAATACGAGTTTGTGAAAATTTGAAATTTTGAAAATATGAATATGTGAAAATTTTGAATTTTTGAAAATATGAGTATGTGAAATTTTGAATTTTTGAAAATATGAGTATGTGAAAATTTGAAATTTTGAATTTTTGAACATATGAAAGTGAAAATTCGAAATTTTGAATTTTTGAAAATATCAGTAAGTAAAAATTTGAAATTTTGAAAATACGAGTATGTGAAAATTTGAAATTTTGAATTTTGGAATATATGAATATGTGAAAATTTGAATTTTTGTAAATATCAGTATGTGAAAATTTGAAAATATCAGTATGTGAAAATTTGAAATTTTGAAAATATGAGTATGTAAAAATTTGAAACTTTGAAAATATGAATATGTGAAAATTTAAAATTTTTGAAAATATTAGTATGTGAAAATTTGAAAATATTAGTATGTGAAAATTTGAATTTTTGAAAATATGAGTATGTGAAAATTTGAAATTTTAAATTTTTGAATATATGAAAGTGAAAATTTGAAATTTTGAATTTTTGAAAATATCAGTAAGTAAAAATTTGAAATTTTGAAAATACGAGTATGTGAAAATTGGAAATTTTGAACATATGAATATGTGAAAATTTTTAATTTTCGAAAATATGAGTATCTGAAATTTGAATTTTTGAAAATTTGAAATTTTGAATTTTTGAAAATATCAGTATGTTAAAATTTTGAATTTTTGAATATATGAATATGTAATAATTTGTAATTTTGAATTTTTGAAAATATGAGTATGTAAAAATTTGAAATTTTGAAAATATGAATGTGAAAATTTGAAATTTTGAATTTTTGAAAATATGAGTATGTGATAATTTGAAATTTTTAAAATTTTAGTATGTGAAAATTTGAAATTTTGAAAATATGAGTATGTGAAAATTTGAAATTTTGAATTTTTGAAAATATAGTATGTGAAAATTTGAAATTTTGAAAATACGAGTATGTGAAAATTTGAATTTTTGAATATATGAATATGTGATAATTTGTAAATTTGAATTTTTGAAAATATGAGTATGTAAAAATTTGAAATTTTGAAAATATGAATATGTGAAAATTTGAAATTTTGAATTTTTGAATATGTGAAAATTTGAAATTTTGAAAATATGAGTATGTGAAAATTTGAAATTTTTGAAAATCTGAGTATGTGAAAATTTGATATTTTGAAAATACGAGTGTGTGAAAATTTGAAATTTTGAATATATGAATATGTGAAAATATGAAATTTTGAAAAAACGAGTATGTGAAAATTTTAAATTTTGAATTTTGGAATATATGAATATGTGAAAATTTGAATTTTTGAAAATATAGTATGTGAAAATTTGAAATTTTGAAAACACGAGTATGTGAAAATTTGAAATTTTGAACATATGATTATGTGAAATTTTTTGAAAATATGAGTATGTGAAAATTTGAAATTTTGAATTTTTGAAAATATAGTATGTGAAAATTTGAAATTTTGAAAATACGAGTATGTGAAAATTTGAAATTTTGAATTTTTGAATATATGAATATGTGATAATTAGTAAATTTGAATTTTTGAAAATATGAGTATGTAAAAACTTGAAATTTTGAAAATATGAATATGCATTTTTCAAAATATGAATATGTGAAAATTTTAAATTTTGAAAATATGAATATGTGAAAATTTTGAATTTTTGAAAATATTAGTATGTGAAAATTTGAAAATATTAGTATGTGAAAATTTGAATTTTTGAAAATATGAGTATGTGAAAATTTGAAATTTTGAATTTTTGAAAATATGAGTATGTGAAAATTTGAAATTTTGAAAATACGAGTATGTGAAAATTGGAAATTTTGAACATATGAATATGTGAAAATTTTTAATTTTCGAAAATATGAGTATGTGAAAATTTGAATTTTTGAAAATTTGAAATTTTGAAAATATCAGTATGTTAAAATTTAAAATTTTGAATTTTTGAATATATGAATATGTAATAATTTGTAATTTTGAATTTTTGAAAGTATGAGTATGTAAAAATTTGAAATTTTGAAAATATGAATGTGAAAATTTGAAATTTTGAATTTTTGAAAATATGAGTATGTGAAAATTTGAAATTTTGAAAATATGAGTATGTGAAAATTTGATATTTTGAAAATACGAGTTTGTGAAAATTTGAAATTTTGAAAATATGAATATGTGAAAATTTTGAATTTTTGAAAATATGAGTATGTGAAATTTTGAATTTTTGAATATATGTGTTGAGCACTTACGCTGATTCTGTGATGTTTTTTTGTCCAAAGAAAAGTGTTTAGTTTGTGTTTTGTAATTTTTTATTCTATGTGATTTATTGATATTTTGTATTTTCAATGTTTGTGTTTAGAGTACAATTTGTGTTATTTAGTGTATAAATTCAATGTATATTTTGTTTATTTTGAGTTAGTTTTAATTGATTTGTAACGTAATTTACTTTAAATGTTCAAGACTTTGTTTTATTGTTTAATGTAAACTTGTGTTCGCGCACTTTTGTGGTTCACTGTTACCACTTTCAATTCTCTCACACACAATTCGCGGGGAATGAACTTTTCGTTTCTAATGTTTAAATCGGACTGTTTTCTTCTTCCCAATAACCACTGCCTGCAAGCTGAGATTAGCGGGAAGAAGAACAAAAGAATTTACCAAAACATTGCAATTATGTATGTAATGTATGTAATGTTTGTATATTGATCGCTTCTTCCCACTGATCGATGGTAATGACCAACGACTAGCGGGAAGAAGCATAAAAGAGAATATGAAAAAATAAACATTATATGAGTCGGCGGTCAACGCACATAAGTACGTACATACGTATGCTTGTATGAACGTGTGTTCAACGACAGTATGTTTGGTGACCGTTGGGAGACAAAAAAATAGAATATTATAAGTACACTATTGGGCAAAACAATAGTGCTATATTCAACATTCTGCCCCCCCGTGAATAGGTGTGAAATATGTCATACTTTTTTAACAAAGGGTCGAATGAAAATGATAATTATTACGAATGTAATGATTTCGTTGTGCATAAACATAAAGTTTACAAAAATTACAAATCTTTTACAAATTTAAGACAAATAATGCAATTTGATGGTAATTTAAAACTTGAGCAAAAACGATTTAGATGAGAATGAAATGTAAATTTATGAAACATTGAATATGATTGATATGTAGATTACAAAAACATTTCATGTTTGAAAATAAATTTTAAGTTTTAAATGTTATTCAAATTGGATTCAAAACTTTATCAAAATGCTATATGAAATACAATTATATTCAATGTTTTTACAATTAGTATAATATAATTTTTAGCAAGTTATTTTCCAGGGCAAATTTTTAAATTTTTTAACAATTCTAATTCAAGTGATAAACATTTGTTATATAAACCATCAAGGCATCTTGTGCACAGACAGCAGTTTGGACTTCATTTGATCCGACACCAGTGATGATGAATGCTGGCCTAGGCATACGGTTGCAGTACTGTTTCAAGTTGAAGTTTCATCTCGGGTCTACGTCCTGTATTGTTGGTAAATGTAGGGTGTCGGGTCTTCATTCATGGTGATATGCGCAAATTTGCTTTGTATAGGCCTGTAAGATTGAAAGGCATGATCTTCGTGTATCGTTTCTGCAAATATACGAAAGATTAAGCAATTGTCTAAAGCAAATTTGATGAACATGTTATTGTCAAATAAAATTTAGGCTGAGAATAATTTGACGATTTTTGTAATTGGTCTACTGATGATGCCGTTAGACGTTTTTATCTCGACAACTCTGGTATTTTGATCTGGGCCAAGATAAGTTTTCGTGATTCGGCCCAATTTCCATTCGTTTGGAGGCAGTCTTTCGTCTTTGATGACCACCAAATCGTTGACATTAACATTTTCTTGTTGATATTTCCATTTGTATCGACGGTGTAACTCAGCAAGATATTCTGATTTCCAACGTTGACAAAAGTGTTGAGAAACGATTTTCAATCGTTTCCATCGATTGACTAGCTGTAGATTGTCGTCAGGTAACTCAGGTTCAGGAGGTGCCAGTAGAGGGGTCCCGATGAGAAAGTGTCCTGGGGTCAAGGGGTTTAAATCGTTCGGGTCATCGCTGGCAGGGCTTAAGGGTCTAGAGTTTAGGCAAGCTTCAATCCGTACTAGAATTGTAGACAGCTCCTCAAACGTGAATGACATAACTGGCATGTGCTTTCGAAGATGTGTTTTAAAGGATTTTACACCCGCTTCCCAAAGTCCACCCATATGTGGAGCACCGGGAGGGATAAATTTCCATTGAAGTTCTTGATGGCTGTATCGATGAGTCATGTTTGTTTGTAGTGTCTTTATGAACGCTAGACGGTCTTTCTTCAACATCTTTTGTGCGCCTGTGAAATTTGTTCCGTTATCTGAGAAAATGCAAGTTGGACAACCGCGTCTTCCAATAAATCGTGCCAAGGCAGCAAGAAAGGCTTCGGTCGAAAGATCACTCGTGGCTTCTAGGTGGACGGCCTTTGTTGCAAAGCATACGAAGACGCAAACATATCCTTTACTATAAGAACATGTTCGCCCAGCTTCTCTTTTGATGGAAAAGGGTCCTGCGAAGTCAACTCCTGTATTTGTAAAGGGTCTCGATAAGAAAGTTCTCTCAGGCGGCAATGAAGACATAATTTGACTTTGGGTCTGACGTTTATATAAAATGCAAGTTTTGCAATTATTTATTACTTTTTTGACTAAGACTTTTACTCTGAATATCCAAAATCCCATTCGTAAAGCTCGTATTACCAGACGATTTCCACCGTGAATTGTGAACAGATGAGTAAATTCTACGATAAGTTCAGAAAGTTTTGAACCGTATGGCAAAATCACCGGGTGTCGCTCATTGTATGACAAAGACGTGGATTGTACAAGGCGACCGTTGGCTCGAATTATTCCTTGTGGGTCTAAAAATGGATTTAACGTTAACAGGCTGCTACTGTGAGAGATTTGACGTTTTTGCGACAAAGATTGATATTCATCAAAATAGTTATGTTTTTGGGTCAATACTATGAGACGAGTTCTGACATCTTTAAGTTCTTCTGCTGTTATTGGGCCTGTTGGATAACTAAGATTATTCCTTTTTCCAACACATATTTTTCGCCATCTAAGTACTTGAGCCAAAACTTTCAATGCGCGAGAAAACGATGAAAATCTTGCTAAAGGGTCTTCAAAAGTCGTCGTTGTAAAAACCTTAATGGGTTTTGCTTCTAGAGTTGTGTCTTCAGCAATTTTGGAAGACGGCCATTGATTTTTAGGTAATTTTAGCCAAGTGGGTCCATGCCACCATAAATTGCTGTCTTTTAATTCAGTGGGTGTACAACCTCGGCTTCCAATATCAGCTGGATTTTGGGCTGAGTCGACATGTTTCCAGCAGTCTATTCCAACGTTTTCTAAAATGTGTGATACCCTGTTGCCCACAAACGTGCTCCATGTACAAGGTGGTTTTTTTAGCCAGGCCAATACAATGGTGGAGTCTGTCCAAAATTGAGTCGAAATATTTTCCACCTGAAGTTTGGGTAGTTCAGATGCAGCTAAGTCCGACAGCAAAACAGCTCCACATAGTTCGAGTCTGGGTAAAGATTTTTTCGCAATAGGTGCAACACGAGTTTTGGCAGCCAACAGGTAAGTGTAAACACTGTTGTCAGAGTTGCAAACACGAACATACAGGGTCGCCGCATAAGCTTTTTCTGATGCGTCACAGAATCCGTGGATTTCCACAAGGCTCGATGGGTCATATTTAATCCATCGTGGTATTGTAATCGTGTCGATTGAAGGACAATTTTTGACAAAATTCTGCCAAGTTTTTTCAGTAAGGAATTTCAAAGAGTCGTCCCAGTTGATTTTATCTAGCCAAAGTTGTTGCATGATGAGTTTTGCTACAACGATAACTGGCGCTAACCATCCGCAAGGGTCAAAGAATTTTGCGATTGTTGAAAGAACTTCTCTTTTTGTGTATGTAGATCTCGCATTGATTTCAGGGGCTGTGAAGGTAAAAGAGTCTAGAGATATGTTCCATCTAATTCCCAAAGTCTTTGTAGAAACGCCCTCAGAGAGACTTAACAAATCTGCATGAAGAAGTGAGTCTGGGGGCAAGTGTTGAAGAACAAGTGGGTCGTTTGATGTCCATTTCATTAACTCAAACCCTGCCGATGCAAAGGCTGAAATAAGTTCGTTGCGAGATTTCAAAGCCTCATCCAAATTGTGACCTCCAGCTAGGACGTCGTCGACATAAAGATTTTGATTGATGATGTTTGCTGCTAAGGGATATTTTTTCTTCACATCTTCCTCAAGTTGTTGTAAGACACGAAGGGCCAAAAACGGGGCGCAATTTAATCCAAAGGTGACTGTGAGAAGCTCGTAGTCCTCGACGGGGTCATTTGGCGAAAATCTGTACAAAATTCTTTGATAGTTTGTTTGAGATGGGTCTAGAAGTATCTGGCGATACATTTTTGTAACGTCGGCATTGAAGACAAATTTGAAAAATCTCCACTTCAATATTTGCAATACTAGATCTTGCTGAAGTATGGGTCCCGGATATAAGATGTCGTTGAGGCTCTTTTTGTTCGACGATGGGCTCGATGCATTAAATACGATTCTCATTTTAGTTGTTACCCGATCTGGTTTGATTACTGCGTGATGCGGCAGGTAATAGTTCGGAGTCTTGCTGACATCCGTGGGAGATATTTTCCTCATGTGTCCCAGTTCCAAATATTCACGAAGTACTTGGTCGTATTGGTTTTTGACTTCTGGGGTCCTTTCCAATTTCTTTTCCATGCGATGGAATTGTGCAAGGGCAATATTTCGGGAACTGCCTAGTTCTTCACAAGGTTTGAAGGGCAGCTTAACAATGTATCTTCCCGATTCATTGCGTCGTGTTGTATTTCTGAAGATTTCTTCACAAAATATATCGTCTTTCGACCTCAAAACTTTTTTTGGGGTCTCCTCCACCTCCCAAAAGCGTGTGATGGCTTTCTCTAAGGAAACGGTGTTGCAAAGAGAGACTCGGGTCTCTTTGTTGTAAACTTCTGTAACTGGTCCTCCTAAAACCCAGCCAAATACTGTTTTTTGTGCAAGAAGAGTTCCAAATGAACGCATAGGAGCCTCCATGTCGTATATTAAGGGTCCTAGATCCAAACCAATTAGTAGATCCACTGGTCGACTGGTGTAAAGATGTGGGTCAGCCAGCTCTAGATCGACGGTATTGATAAGTGCTTTGTTGAAAGTTTTTGGCGGCAAACTGGATGGAAGTGTCTTAAGAACGGGTGCCCAAACTTCTAATTTGAAAGATGGGTCCATGCGCGAAGAAATTGTAAAAATACAAGCTTGAGTCGATGTTTCAGAAACAGATTGATTCAAACCCGTTACATGAACTAAGTTCTGTTTGGTAGGCAACTTCAAGCGATTTTTCAGTTTATCCGATATGAAGGATGACTGAGATCCTGAGTCGATAATCGCTCTTGCATCGTACCGTTGTCCACGTGACTCGATCTGTACGATGGCCGTAAAAAGCAAGGTTTCTCGATTTTGTTGGTTTAGACAAGGCAAATTGCTCTCATGTACGGTCAATCTATTAACGCAGGCAGGATTGCAACTAGGAGTGAACTGTATGTATGTATTTAGGGATGCAGCGCTGATACTAGGGCGCGCGTCATCTCTGGTTGGATTCGATTCTGTAGGTTGGGTCGCATTACCCTTGTGCAGTAAAGTGTTGTGTCTTTGACTGCACTCCCTACAGTTGTATCTACTTTTGCAATCCCGTACCCCATGGTTAGATGAGAGGCAATTATAACAAAGGTTTGAAGTTTTGACAAGGTGAATTCGATCGTTAATACTCTTTTCAATGAATTTTGGGCACTCACGCAAAAAATGATTGCTTTTACAAAGTTGGCAACTCTGTTCGTTTTTATTGCGGGTCCCTAAGTGCGATTTCGAATTTTGTTTTTGGTTCATTCCCGATTTTTGTTGTGTCGTATTGATTTGAAAAGAGTTTACGCGTTTATCCTTTGAAAAATTTTTGTCAGATCTAGGCTGAAAATTTTTCGGTTGAATCGCTTGAATATTTCCGACTTGTTCTAGGGTTTTGAATTTGTTGTTTAGAAAAGTGTTAAATTCACCCCAAGTTGGAATTCTAGTGCGGTCATCTAGAGAATCTTCGAATTCTTCTAGAAAGTTTCGAGGTAGTTTCATTGAACTGAGGTATACTAAAAGTGGGTCCCATTCTCCAGTTTTTATTTGTAATGTGTTCAAAATATCGATACAAGTGTTTACTGTGCGTTGCAGTTTTTTCAAAGACGTTCCATTATCTTTCGCGACTTGTGCTAAATTAAGAAGGGTCTTAATTTGTTCATTAACTTGCATTCTTTTGTTTTCGTATCGATCTACAAGATTTCTCCAAGCAATGTCGAAACCATCGTTTGTTAATGGAATGTTGCTAATTATTTCACGAGCCTCCCCGGATGTTTTTTGAGTCAAATAAAATAATTTTTCGACATTGCTGATTTTCGAATTTCGAATGTAGATAGCTGAGAATAAATCTCGAAAGGATGGCCAAGTATTGTAATCACCGTGAAAAGTTTCAGTGTCGAGTGGTGGTACGCGTGTGTTAAGGGTCAATTCACATTCAGACTTCGACTTTTCTTCTTCGAGGTTTAATTTTTCTTTTTCAAGTCTAAGTTTTTCTTCGCGTTCCGATAATGTAAGAATTTGATCGTTTAATGATCCTAAGCAGGCTTTGTACGCGGACAGACCCTCTTTGAAAAAGCTTCGTAATTTTGCTTTATCAATAGGTGTTTCTCCCTCTTCAGGTTTATGATCACGACATTCTAGGTATGTGTTTTTTGCCTCATCCCAAAGTGAGTTAAGTTCCACTCGAAGAGATTCTATCGCATGAACAGTATCTGGTGCCGACCCTTGGGCATGCAGAATCTCAAAATCCAAAAGATCATTTGTTTGCTTTACAAATTGATCCAACGACATTTTGATTTTTGTTTAATTTGTTTTTTTTTTTTGAGTGTGGAAACGATTGGTGGAAGATTTATTTTTAATAGGGAGTCAAAATGTGGCGAAAAGTTTCGAAATTGGGTCAACAAAAATTTCAATGGTGTTTTAATGTTGTTTCCAAAAAATTAACGAAAATTTTTCTTCGAGTGTATGAGTAGTTTCAAAGAATTTTAAATGTCCAGCAAAAATGTTAAATTTTCGGTAATAATTTTCAAATTTTATAGCAAAAATAATTTTTGGGTCGAAATTTGGGTCCACAAATTTTTATAATTGTATAAAACACAACAATTCTACTTGTTTGAAGTACAAACAACGAGTAAAATATCATACAGGGTCATATGGAAGTGTATTGCAGTTGTTGAAGTACGTTAAGCAAAAGGTTTTAGATATTTTTCATAATTAACTGCAGCACCCTTTTTATTTTGCCCGTTCTATGTGCTTGGCTGTGTACTTACTGCTTTTCCATTTATTGGTACTTCCTGTTTTTGATTTGTTGTTGTTTACTGCTCGCTGTTGTCTTCTTTGCCCCTTTGTTGTTGTAGCTGCCGTCCAAATTCTGCTCCGCTCTGGCTGTTGTTGCTGTGGACTCCCGTTTCTGCTTCGTTGACTGCGCTGTTGTTATTTTTTGGTAAACAAGTTCCCGTTTGTAACGGGTCACTTTGCACAAATTTTTCACAAAATTTAAATTTTAGACAATTTTTTGTTTTTGTAAATTGTCTAAAAATTTTGTGTTTTGTAAATTTTTATGTGCACTGTCCAATATGTTTTCAAATGTTCAATGTTCTTTCGGTTAGGTGTATGTCGCGATAGATTTTTTGTTTCAATTTTTCCACAAATTTGTTTTAATTATTGTTATGTTAAATTTTTGCAATTTTTTGGTTTTTGTTAGGGTCACTCGTATTTATGAAGAATGGGTCACAATGGTTTTCGTAATAAAGTTTTGTAAGTTTTATTAACTTTCACACTTACACTTGTTGATTGTCCGGTGTATAAGTATTTTGTAAAATTTCACAAAATCACTAATTCGGCTCTGAAGGACCAAATGTTGAGCACTTACGCTGATTCTGTGATGTTTTTTTGTCCAAAGAAAAGTGTTTAGTTTGTGTTTTGTAATTTTTTATTCTATGTGATTTATTGATATTTTGTATTTTCAATGTTTGTGTTTAGAGTACAATTTGTGTTATTTAGTGTATAAATTCAATGTATATTTTGTTTATTTTGAGTTAGTTTTAATTGATTTGTAACGTAATTTACTTTAAATGTTCAAGACTTTGTTTTATTGTTTAATGTAAACTTGTGTTCGCGCACTTTTGTGGTTCACTGTTACCACTTTCAATTCTCTCACACACAATTCGCGGGGAATGAACTTTTCGTTTCTAATGTTTAAATCGGACTGTTTTCTTCTTCCCAATAACCACTGCCTGCAAGCTGAGATTAGCGGGAAGAAGAACAAAAGAATTTACCAAAACATTGCAATTATGTATGTAATGTATGTAATGTTTGTATATTGATCGCTTCTTCCCACTGATCGATGGTAATGACCAACGACTAGCGGGAAGAAGCATAAAAGAGAATATGAAAAAATAAACATTATATGAGTCGGCGGTCAACGCACATAAGTACGTACATACGTATGCTTGTATGAACGTGTGTTCAACGACAGTATGTTTGGTGACCGTTGGGAGACAAAAAAATAGAATATTATAAGTACACTATTGGGCAAAACAATAGTGCTATATTCAACAATATGAATATGTGATAATTTGTAATTTTGAATTTGTGAAAATACGAGTATGTAAAAATTTGAAATTTTGAAAATATGAATGTGAAAATTTGAAATTTTGAATTTTTGAAAATATGAGTATGTGAAAATTTGAAATTTTGAAAATATGAGTATGTGAAAATTTGATATTTTGAAAATACGAGTTTGTGAAAATTTGAAATTTTGAAAATATGAATATGTGAAAATTTTGAATTTTTGAAAATATGAGTATGTGAAATTTTGAATTTTTGAAAACATGAGTATGTGAAAATTTGAAATTTTGAATTTTTGAATATATGAAAGTGAAAATTTGAAATTTTGAATTTTGGAAAATATCAGTAAGTTAAAATTTGAAATTTTGAAAATACGAGTATGTGAAAATTTGAAATTTTGAATTTTGGAATATATGAATATGTGAAAATTTGAATTTTTGTAAATATCAGTATGTGAAAATTTGAAAATATCAGTATGTGAAAATTTGAAATTTTGAAAATATGAGTATGTAAAAATTTGAAACTTTGAAAATATGAATATGTGAATATTTTAAAATTTTTGAAAATATGAGTATGTGAAAATTTTAAATTTTTGAAAATATGAGTATGTGAAAATTTTGAATTTTTGAAAATATTAGTATGTGAAAATTTGAAATTTTGAATTTTGAAAATATGAGTATGTGAAAATTTGAAATTTTGAATTTTTGAAAATATAGTATGTGAAAATTTGAAATTTTGAAAATACGAGTATGTGAAAATTTGAATTTTTGAATATATGAATATGTGATAATTTGTAAATTTGAATTTTTGAAAATATGAGTATGTAAAAATTTGAAATTTTGAAAATATGAATATCTGAAAATTTGAAATTTTGAATTTTTGAATATGTGAAAATTTGAATTTTTGAAAATATGAGTATGTGCAAATTTGAAATTTTGAAAATATGAGTATGTGAAAATTTGAAATTTTTGAAAATATGAGTATGTGAAAATTTTATATTTTGAAAATACGAGTATGTGAAAATTTGAAATTTTGAACATATGAATATGTGAAAATATGAAATTTTGAAAAAACGAGTATGTGAAAATTTGAAATTTTGAATTTTGGAATATATGAATATGTGAAAATTTGAATTTTTGAAAATATAGTATGTGAAAATTTTAAATTTTGAAAATACGAGTATGTGAAATTTTGAAATTTTGAATTTTTGAATATACGAATATGTGATAATTTGTAAATTTGAATTTTTGAAAATATGAGTATGTGAAAATTTGAAATTTTGAATTTTTGAATATGTGAAACTTTGAATTTTTGAAAATATGAGTATGTGAAAATATGAAATTTTGAAAATATGAGTATGTGAAAATTTGAAATTTTTGAAAATATGAGTATGTGAAAATTTGATATTTTGAAAATACGAGTATGTGAAAATTTGAAATTTTGAACATATGAATATGTGAAAATTTTGAATTTTTGAAAATATGAGTATGTGAAAATTTTAAATTTTGCGTTTTTCAAAATATGAATATGGGAAAATTTTAAATTTTGAAAATATGAATATGGGAAAATTTTGTAATTTTGAAAATTTTAAATTTTGAAAATATGAATATGTGAAAATTTTAAATTTTGAATATATGAGTATGTGATAATATGAAAATATGAGTATGTGAAAATTTGAAATTTTGAAAATACGAGTATG
Source organism: Muscina levida (assembly GCA_964034835.1). Taxonomy (NCBI): domain Eukaryota; kingdom Metazoa; phylum Arthropoda; class Insecta; order Diptera; family Muscidae; genus Muscina; species Muscina levida. Next base: position 35,052 of record CAXIUB010000217.1, on the reverse strand, counting down.
TGAAAATTTGAATTTTTGAATATATGAATATGTGATAATTTGTAAATTTGAATTTTTGAAAATATGAGTATGTAAAAATTCTAAATTTTGAAAATATGAATATGTGAAAATTTTGAATTTTTGAATATGTGAAAATTTGAATTATTGAAAATATGAGTATGTGAAAATTTGAAATTTTGAAAATATGAGTATGTGAAAATTTGAAATTTTTGAAAATATGAGTAGGTGAAAATTTAAAATTTTGAAAATACGAGTATGTGAAAATTTGAAGTTTTGAACATATGAATATCACCGATGTTCTGGAAAACAATTCGGTTGGAAAACAGACTGAAATGGGTAATTTTTACATAAAATTTTATCGATTTCGGCCTGTTTTCAAACCGAATTGTTTTTCAGAACATGGGTGTATGTGAAAATTTTGAATTTTTGAAAATATGAGTATGTGAAAATTTGATATTTTGAAAATATGAATATGTGAAAATTTTGAATTTTTGAATATGTGACAATTTGAATTTTTGAAAATATGAGTATGTGAAAATTTGAAATTTTGAAAATATGAGTATGTAAGAACTCGAAATTTTGAAAATATGAATATGTGAAAATTTTGAATATGTGAAAATTTGAAATTTTTGAAAATATGAGTATGTGAAAATTTGATATTTGGAAAATACGAGTATGTTAAAATTTGAAATTTTGAAAATATGAATATGTGAAAATTTTGAATTTTTGAAAATATGAGTATGTGAAAATTTGAAATTTTGAATTTTTGAATATATGAAAGTGAAAATTTGAAATTTTGAATTTTTGAAAATATCAGTAAGTCAAAATTTAAAATGAAAATTTGAATTTTTGTAAATATCTTAACTTAATTTCCCTTTGCACCCCATGAATGAGGTATGGGATAGCTTCTCGCGTTGTTGTGAATTAACACGCTTTCTATTTTTAGATTCACAACTAACGGCACCTACTTATTTATCGACGAATGCGAACGTCACTGTTTTGAGAAGCTCTTACTAGACACGAAGATTGAATCGACGCTTAATACTGTGAAGTTGCTGTCAAACAACATTCGAGGGGAGCCGACAATGAAAGAAAATTTTATTTATTTTTTTCTTTTAAGATGACTGGAGCCAGGTTTGAACCTGCGATCTCCCGCATGGTAGTCGCGTGTTCTAACCACTATGCCACGGCCGGTAAATATCAGTATGTGAAAATTTGAAAATATCAGTATGTGAAAATTTGAAATTTTGAAAATATGAGTATGTAAAAATTTGAAACTTTGAAAATATGAATATGTGAAAATTTAAAATTTTTGAAAATATGAGTATGTGAAAATTTTAAATTTTGAATTTTTGAAAATATGAGTATGTGAAAATTTTGAATTTTTGAAAATATTAGTATGTGAAAATTTGAAAATATTAGTATGTGAAAATTTGAAATTTTGAATTTTGAAAATATGAGTACGTGAAAATTTGAAATTTTGAATTTTTGAAAATATAGTATGTGAAAATTTGAAATTTTGAAAATACGAGTATGTGAAAATTTGAATTTTTGAATATATGAATATGTGATAATTTGTAAATTTGAATTTTTGAAAATATGAGTATGTAAAAATTTGAAATTTTGAAAATATGAATATGTGAAAATTTTAAATTTTGAAAATACGAGTATGTGAAAATTTGAAATTTTTAAAATATTAGTATGTGAAAATTTGAAATTTTTGAAAATATGAGTATGTGAAAATTTGAAATTTTGAATTTTTGAAAATATAGCATTTGAAATTTTTGAAAATATGAGTATGTGAAAATTTGAAATTTTGAATTTTTGAATATGTGAAAATTTTAATTTTTGAAAATATGAGTATGTGAAAATTTGAAATTTTGAATTTTTGAATATAGGAATATGTGATAATTTTTAAATTTGAATTTTTGAAAATATGAGTATGTAAAAATTTTAAGTTTTGAAAATACGAGTATTGAAAAATTTAAAATTTTGAAAATATGAGTATGTGAAAATTTGAAATTTTTAAAATATGAGTATGTGAAAATTTGAAATTTTTGAAAATATGAGTATGTGAAAATTTGAAATTTTGAATTTTTGAAAATATAGCATGTGAAAATTTGAAATTTTGAAAATACGAGTATGTGAAAATTTGAAATTTTGAATTTTTGAATATAGGAATATGTGATAATTTGTAAATTTGAATTTTTGAAAATATGAGTATGTAAAAATTTTAAATTTTGAAAATATGAATATGTGAAAATTTTAAATTTTTGAAAATATGAGTATGTGAAAATGTTGAAAATGTGGCAACACAATTTATGAATTATATATCACAACCCTTCTCATAACAAAGCAAGCTTTGAATTCCCTTTTTTCGTTTTTCTTATGTTCATTTGTTTTTCTATGATACATACATATTTAGTTTTTATCTGACCGCGCAACTGAAAACTCCTTAATAAATATTGTACTAGAACTCTGCAAATTGTGTGTCTTTTCCTTTTAAACATTTAACAGAAAATTTGAAATTTTGAAAATACGAGTATGTGAAAATTTGAAATTTTGAATTTTTGAATATATGAATATGTGATAATTTGTAAATTTGAATTTTGAAAATATGAGTATGTGAAAATTTGAAATTTTGAAAATATGAGTATGTGAAAATTTGAAATTTTTGAAAATATGAGTATGTGAAAATTTGATATTTTGAAAATACGAGTATGTGAAAATTTGAAATTTTGAACATATGAATATGTGAAAATTTTGAATTTTTGAAAATATGAGTATGTGAAAATTTGAAATTTTGCATTTTTCAAAATATGAATATGGGAAAATTTTAAATTTTGAAAATATGAATATTTGAAAATTTTAAATTTTGAAAATATGAATATGTGAAAATTTTAAAATTTTGAATATATGAGTATGTGATAATTTGAAAATATGAGTATGTGAAAATTTGAAATTTTGAATTTTTGAAAATATGAATATGTGAAAATTTTGAATTTTTGAAATATGTGAAAATTTGAAGTTTTGAACATATGAATATGTGAAAATTTTAAATTTTGAACATATGAATATGTGAAAATTTGAAATTTTGAATTTTTGAAAATATGAGTATGTGAAAATTTGATATTTTGAAATTACGGGTATGTGAAAATTTTAAATTTTTGAAAATATGAGTATGTGAAAATTTGAAATTTTGAATTTTTGAAAATATGAGTATGTGAAAATTTGATATTTTGAAAATATGAATATGCGAAAATTTTGAATTTTTGAATATGTGACAATTTGAAGTTTTGAACATATGAATATGTGAAAATTTTGAATTTTTGAAAATATGAGTATGTGAAAATTTGATATTTTGAAAATATGAATATGTGAAAATTTTGAATTTTTGAATATGTGAAAATTTGAATTTTTGAAAATACGAGTATGTGAAAATTTTAAATTTTGAACATATGAATATGTGAAAATTTTAAATTTTTGAAAATATGAGTATGTGAAAATGTGAAATTTTGAAAATATAAGTATGTGAAAATTTGAAAATACGAGTATGTGAAAATTTGAAATTTTGAAAATACGAGTATGTAAAAATTTGAAGTTTTGAAAATACGAGTATGTAAAAATTTGAAATTTTTGAAAATATGAGTATGTGAAAATTTGATGTTTTGAAAATACGAGTATGTGAAAATTTGAAATTTTGAACACATGAATATGTGAAAATTTTGAATTTTTGAAAATATGAGTATGTGAAAATTTTAAATTTTGAAAATATGAATATGTGAAAATTTTGTAATTTTTAAAATTTTAAATTTTGAAAATATGAATATGTGGAAATTTTAAATTTTGAATATATGAGTATGTGATAATTTGAAAATATGAGTATGTGAAAATTTGAATTTTTGAAAATATGAGTATGTGAAAATTTGAAATTTTGAAAATATGAGTATGTGAAAATTTGAAATTTTTGAAAATATGAGTATGTGAAAATTTGATATTTTGAAAATTTGAAATTTTGAACATACGAATATGTGAAAATTTGAAATTTTAGAAAATATGAGTATGTGAAAATTTGAAATTTTGAATTTTTGAAACTATAGTATGTGAAAATTTGAAATTTTGAAAATACGAGTATGTGAAAATTTGAAATATTGAATTTTTGAATATATGAATATGTGAAAATTTTGAATTTTTGAAAATATGAGTATGTGAAAATTTGAAATTTTTGAAAATATGAGTATGTGAAAATTTGAATTTTTGAAAATATGAGTATGTGAAAATTTGATATTTTGAAATTACGGGTATGTGAAAATTTGAAATTTTAAAAATATGAATATGTGAAAATTTGAAATTTTTGAAAATATGAATATGTGAAAATTTGAAATTTTGAATTTTTGAAAATATGAGTATGTGAAAATTTGATATTTTGAAATTACGGGTATGTGAAAATTTGAAATTTTTGAAAATATGAGTATGTGAAAATTTGAAATTTTGAATTTTTGAAAATATGAGTATGTGAAAATTTGAAAATATGAGTATGTGAAAATTTGAAATTTTTGAAAATATGAGTATGTGAAAATTTGATATTTTGAACATACGAATATGTGAAAATTTGAAATTTTGAAAATACGAGTATGTGAAAATTTTAAATTTTAAACATATGAATATGTGAAAATTTGAAATTTTTGAAAATATGAGTATGTGAAAATTTGAAATTTTTGAAAATATTGTATGTGAAAATTTGATATTTTGAAAATACGAGTATGTAAAAATTTGAAGTTTTGAAAATACGAGTATGTAAAAATTTTAAATTTTTGAAAATATGAGTATGAAAAAATTGATATTTTAAAAATACGAGTATGTCAAAATTTGAAAGTTTGAAAATATGAGTATGTGAAAATTTTAAATTTTTGTAAATATGAGTATGTGAAAATTTGATATGTTGAAAATACGAGTATGTGAAAATTTGAAATTTTGAACATATGAATATGTGAAAATTTTGAATTTTTGAAAATATGAGTATGTGAAAATTTTAAATTTAGCATTTTTCAAAATATGAATATGTGAAAATTTTAAATTTTGAAAATATGAATATGTGAAAATTTTGAATTTTTGAAAATATTAGTATGTGAAAATTTGAAAATATTAGTATGTGAAAATTTGAAATTTTGAATTTTTGAAAATATGAGTATGTGAAAATTTGAAATTTTGAATTTTTGAAAATATAGTATGTGAAAATTTGATATGTTGAAAATACGAGTATGTGAAAATTTGAAATTTTCAACATATGAATATGTGAAAATTTTGAATTTTTGAAAATATGAGTATGTGAAAATTTGAAATTTTGCATTTTTCAAAATATGAATATGTGAAAATTTTAAATTTTGAAAATATGAATATGTGAAAATTTTAAATTTTTGAAAATATTAGTATGTGAAAATTTGAAATTTGAATTTTTGAATATATGAATATGTGATAATTTGTAAATAATTTTTAATTTTGAAAACTTTAAATTTTGAAAATATGAATATGTGAAAATTTTAAATTTTGAATATATGAGTATGTGATAATTTGAAAATATGAGTATGTGAAAATTTGAAATTTTGAAAATATGAGTATGTGAAAATTTGAAATTTTGAAAATACGAGTATGTGAAAATTGGAAATTTTGAACATATGAATATGTGAAAATTTTAATTTTTGAAAATATGAGTATGTGAAAATTTGAATTTTTGAAAATTTGAAATTTTGAATTTTTGAAAATATCAGTATGTTACAATTTGAAATTTTGAATTTTTGAATATATGGATATGTGATAATTTGTAATTTTGAATTTTTGAAAATATGAGTATGTAAAAATTTGAAATTTTGAAAATATGAATGTGAAAATTTGAATTTTTGAAAATATGAGTATGTGAAAATTTCAAACTTTGAAAATATGAGTATGTGAAAATTTGATATTTTGAAAATACGAGTTTGTGAAAATTTGAAATTTTGAAAATATGAATATGTGAAAATTTTGAATTTTTGAAAATATGAGTATGTGAAATTTTGAATTTTTGAATATATGAATATGTGATAATTTGTAATTTTGAATTTGTGAAAATATGAGTATGTAAAAATTTGAAATTTTGAAAATTAGAATGTGAAAATTTTAAATTTTGAATTTTTGAAAATATGAGTATGTGAAAATTTGAAATTTTGAAAATATGAGTATGTGAAAATTTGATATTTTGAAAATACGAGTTTGTGAAAATTTGAAATTTTGAAAATATGAACATGTGAAAATTTTGAATTTTTGAAAAAATGAGTATGTGAAATTTTGAATTTTTGAATATATGAATATGTGATAATTTGTAATATTGAATTTGTGAAAATATGAGTATGTAAAAATTTGAAATTTTGAAAATATGAATGTGAAAATTTGAAATTTTGAATTTTTGAAAATATGAGTATGTGAAAATTTGAAATTTTCAAAATATGAGTATGTGAAAATTTAAAATTTTGCATTTTTCAAAATATGAATATGTGAAAATTTTACATTTTGAAAATATGAATATGTGAAAATTTTGAATTTTTGAAAATATTAGTATGTGAAAATATGAATTTTTGAAAATATGAGTATTTGAAAATTTGAAATTTTGAATTTTTGAAAATATGAGTATGTGAAAATTTGAAATTTTCAAAATATGAGTATGTGAAAATTTAAAATTTTGCATTTTTCAAAATATGAATATGTGAAAATTTTACATTTTGAAAATATGAATATGTGAAAATTTTGAATTTTTGAAAATATGAGTATGTGAAATTTTGAATTTTGAAAATATGAGTATGTGAAAATTTGAAATTTTGAATTTTTGAATATATGAAAGTGAAAATTTGAAATTTTGAATTTTTGAAAATATCAGTAAGTAAAAATTTGAAATTTTGAAAATAAGAGTATGTGAAAATTTGAAATTTTGGAATATATGAATATGTGAAAATTTGAAAATATCAGTATGTGAAAATTTGAAATTTTGAAAAAATGAGTATGTAAAAATTTGAAACTTTGAAAATATGAATATGTGAAAATTTAAAATTTTTGAAAATATGAGTATGTGAAAATTTGAAATTTTGAATTTTTGAAAATATGAGTATGTGAAAATTTTGAATTTTTGAAAATATTAGTATGTGAAAATTTGAAAATATTAGTATGTGAAAATTTGAAATTTTGAATTTTGAAAATATGAGTATGTGAAAATTTAAATTTTTGAAAATATAGTATGTGAAAATTTGAAATTTTGAAAATACGAGTATGTGAAAATTTGAATTTTTGAATATGTGATAATTTGTAAATTTGAATTTTTGAAAATATTAGTATGTGAAAATTTGAAATTTTGAATTTTGAAAATATGAGTATGTAGAAATTTGAAATTTTGAAAATATGAATATGTGAAAATTTGAAATTTTGAATTTTTGAATATGTGAAAATTTGAATTTTTGAAAATATGAGTATGTGCAAATTTGATATTTTGAAAATACGAGTATGTGAAAATTTGAAATTTTGAACATATGAATATGTGAAAATATGAAATTTTGAAAATACGAGTATGTGAAAATTTGAAATTTTGAATTTTGGAATATATGAATATGTGAAAATTTGAATTTTTGAAAATATAGTATGTGAAAATTTGAAATTTTGAAAACACGAGTATGTGAAAATTTGAAATTTTGAACATATGATTATGTGAAAATTTGAAACTTTTGAAAATATGAGTATGTGAAAATTTGATATTTTGAATTTTTGAAAATATAGTATGTGAAAATTTGAAATTTTGAAAATACGAGTATGTAAAAATTTGAAGTTTTGAAAATACGAGTATGTAAAAATTTAAAATTTTTGAAAATATGAGTATGTGAAAATTTGATATTTTGAAAATACGAGTATGTGAAAATTTGAAATTTTGAAAATATGAGTATGTGAAAATTTGTAAATTTTTGAAAATATGAGTATGTGAAAATTTGAAATTTTGAATTTTTGAAAATATAGTATGTGAAAATTTGAAATTTTGAAAATACGAGTATGTGAAAATTTGAAATTTTGAATTTTTGAATATATGAATATGTGATAAGTTGTAAATTTGAATTTTTGAAAATATGAGTATGTAAAAATTTGAAATTTTGAAAATATGAATATGTGAAAATTTGAAATTTAGAATTTTTGAATATGTGAAAATTTGAATTTTTGAAAATATGAGTATGTGAAAATTTGAAATTTTGAAAATATGAGTATGTGAAAATTTGAAATTTTGAAAATATGAGTATGTGAAAATTTGATATTTTGAAAATACGTGTATGTGAAAATTTGAAATTTTGAACATATGAATATGTGAAAATTTTGAATTTTTGAAAATATGAGTATGTGAAAATTTTAAATTTTGCATTTTTCAAAATATGAATATGGGAAAATTTTAAATTTTGAAAATATGAATATGTGAAAATTTTGTAATTTTGAAAATTTTAAATTTTGAAAATATGAATTTGTGAAAATTTTAAATTTTGAATATATGAGTATGTGATAATTTGAAAATATGAGTATGTGAAAATTTGAAATTTTGAATTTTTGAAAATATGAGTATGTGAAAATTTGAAATTTTGAAAATACGAGTATGTGAAAATTTTAATTTTTGAATATATGAATATGTGATAATTTGTAAATTTGAATTTTTGAAAATATGAGTATGTAAAAATTTGAAATTTTGAAAATATGAATATGTGAAAATTTTGAATTTTTGAATATGTGAAAATTTGAATTTTTGAAAATATGAGTATGTGAAAATTTGAAAATATGAGTATGTGAAAATTTGAAATTTTTGAAAATATGAGTAGGTGAAAATTTAAAATTTTGAAAATACGAGTATGTGAAAATTTGAAGTTTTGAACATATGAATATCACCGATGTTCTGGAAAACAATTCGGTTGGAAAACAGACTGAAATCGGTAATTTTTACATAAAATTTTATCGATTTCGGTCTGTTTTCAAACCGGATTGTTTTTCAGAACATGGGTGTATGTGAAAATTTTGAATTTTTGAAAATATGAGTATGTGAAAATTTGATATTTTGAAAATATGAATATGTGAAAATTTTCAATTTTTGAATATGTGACAATTTGAATTTTTGAAAATATGAGTATGTGAAAATTTTAAATTTTGAAAATATGGGTATGTAAGAATTCGAAATTTTGAAAATATGAATATGTGAAAATTTTGGATTTTTTGAATATGTAAAAATTTGAAATTTTTGAAAATATGAGTATGTGAAAATTTGATATTTTGAAAATACGAGTATGTGAAAATTTGAAGTTTTGAACATATGAATATGTGAAAATTTTGATATTTTGAAAATATGAGTATGTGAAAATTTGATATTTTGAAAATATGAATATGTGAAAATTTTGAATTTTTGAATATGTGAAAATTTGAATTTTTGAAAATATGAGTATGTGAAAATTTGAAATTTTTGAAAATATGAGTATGTGAAAATTTGATATTTTGAAAATACGAGTATGTGAAAATTTGAAATTTTGAACATATGAATATGTGAAAATTTTCAATTTTTGAAAATATGAGTATGTGAAAATGTGAAATTTTGAAAATATGAGTATGTGAAAATTTGAAAATACGAGTATGTGAAAATTTTAAATTTTGAAAATACGAGTATGTAAAAATTTGAAGTTTTGAAAATACGAGTATGTAAAAATTTGAAATTTTTGAAAATATGAGTATGTGAAAATTTTATGTTTTGAAAATACGAGTATGTGAAAATTTGAAATTTTGAACATATGAATATGTGAAAATTTTGAATTTTTGAAAATATGAATATGTGAAAATTTGAAATTTTGCATTTTTTAAAATATGAATATGTGAAAATTTTAAATTTTGAAAATATGAATATGTGAAAATTTTGTAATTTTGAAAATATGAATATGTGGAAATTTTTAATTTTGAATATATGAGTATGTGATAATTTGAAAATATGAGTATGTGAAAATTTGAATTTTTGAAAATATGAGTATGTGAAAATTTGAAATATTGAAAATAAGAGTATGTGAAAATTTGAAATTTTGAAAATTTGAAATTTTGAATTTTTGAATTTTTGAAAATATCAGTATGTTAAAATTTGAAATTTTGAAAATATGAATGTGAAAATTTGAAATTTTGAATTTTTGAAAATATGAGTATGTGAAAATTTGAAATTTTGAAAATATGAGTATGTGAAAATTTGATATTTTGAAAATACGAGTTTGTGAAAATTTGAAATTTTGAAAATATGAACATGTGAAAATTTTGAATTTTTGAAAAAATGAGTATGTGAAATTTTGAATTTTTGAATATATGAATATGTGATAATTTGTAATATTGAATTTGTGAAAATATGAGTATGTAAAAATTTGAAATTTTGAAAATATGAATGTGAAAATTTGAAATTTTGAATTTTTGAAAATATGAGTATGTGAAAATTTGAAATTTTCAAAATATGAGTATGTGAAAATTTAAAATTTTGCATTTTTCAAAATATGAATATGTGAAAATTTTACATTTTGAAAATATGAATATATGAAAATTTTGAATTTTTGAAAATATTAGTATGTGAAAATTTGAAAATATTAGTATGTGAAAATATGAATTTTTGAAAATATGAGTATGTGAAAATTTGAAATTTTGAATTTTTGAAAATATGAATATGTGAATATTTGAAATTTTGAAAATACGAGTATGTGAAAATTTGAAATTTTGAACATATGAATATGTGAAAATTTTTAATTTTCGAAAATATGAGTATGTGAAAATTTGAATTTTTGAAAATTGGAATTTTTGAAAATATCAGTATGTTAAAATTTGAAATTTTTAATTTTTGAATATATGAATATGTGATAATTTGTAATTTTGAAAATATGAGTATGTAAAAATTTGAAATTTTGAAAATATGAATGTGAAAATTTGAAATTTTGAATTTTTGAAAATATGAGTATGTGAAAATTTGAAATTTTGAAAATATGAGTAGGTAAAAATTTGATATTTTTAAAATACGAGTTTGTGAAAATTTGAAATTTTGAAATTATGAACATGTGAAAATTTTGAATTTTTGAAAAAATGAGTATGTGAAATTTTGAATTTTTGATTATATGAATATGTGATAATTTGTAATATTGAATTTGTGAAAATATGAGTATGTAAAAATTTGAAATTTTGAAAATATGAATGTGAAAATTTGAAATTTTGAATTTTTGAAAATATGAGTATGTGAAAATTTGAAATTTTCAAAATATGAGTATGTGAAAATTTGATATTTTGAAAATACGAGTTTGTGAAAATTTGAAATTTTGAAAATATGAATATGTGAAAATTTGGAATTTTTTAAAATATGAGTATGTGAAATTTTGAATTTTTGAAAATATGAGTATGTGAAAATTTGAAATTTTGAATTTTTGAATATATGAAAGTGAAAATTTGAAATTTTGAATTTTTGAAAATATCAGTAAGTAAAAATTTGAAATTTTGAAAATACGAGTATGTGAAAATTTGAAATTTTGAATTTTGGAATATATGAATATGTGAAAATTTGAAAATATCAGTATGTGAAAATTTGAAATTTTGAAAAAATGAGTATGTAAAAATTTTAAACTTTGAAAATATGAATATGTGAAAATTTAAAATTTTTGAAAATATGAGTATGTGAAAATTTTAAATTTTGAATTTTTGAAAATATGAGTATGTGAAAATTTTGAATTTTTGAAAATATTAGTATGTGAAAATTTGAAAATATTAGTATGTGAAAATTTGAAATTTTGAATTTTGAAAATATGAGTATGTGAAAATTTGAATTTTTGAAAATATAGTATGTGAAAATTTGAAATTTTGAAATACGAGTATGTGAAAATTTGAATTTTTGAATATATGAATATGTGATAATTTGTAAATTTGAATTTTTGAAAATATTAGTATGTGAAAATTTGAAATTTTGAATTTTGAAAATATGAGTATGTAGAAATTTGAAATTTTGAAAATATGGATATGTGAAAATTTGAATTTTTGAATATGTGAAAATTTGAATTTTTGAAAATATGAGTATGTGCAAATTTGATATTTTGAAAATACGAGTATGTGAAAATTTGAAATTTTGAGCATATGAATATGTGAAAAAAAATTTTATCGATTTCGGTCTGTTTTCAAACCGGATTGTTTTTCAGAACATGGGTGTATGTGAAAATTTTGAATTTTTGAAAATATGAGTATGTGAAAATTTGATATTTTGAAAATATGAATATGTGAAAATTTTCAATTTTTGAATATGTGACAATTTGAATTTTTGAAAATATGAGTATGTGAAAATTTTAAATTTTGAAAATATGGGTATGTAAGAATTCGAAATTTTGAAAATATGAATATGTGAAAATTTTGAATTTTTGAATATGTAAAAAATTTGAAATTTTTGAAAATATGAGTATGTGAAAATTTGATATTTTGAAAATACGAGTATGTGAAAATTTGAAGTTTTTAACATATGAATATGTGAAAATTTTGATATTTTGAAAATATGAGTATGTGAAAATTTGATATTTTGAAAATATGAATATGTGAAAATTTTGAATTTTTGAATATGTGAAAATTTGAATTTTTGAAAATATGAGTATGTGAAAATTTGAAATTTTTGAAAATATGAGTATGTGAAAATTTGATATTTTGAAAATACGAGTATGTGAAAATTTGAAATTTTGAACATATGAATATGTGAAAATTTTCAATTTTTGAAAATATGAGTATGTGAAAATGTGAAATTTTGAAAATATGAGTATGTGAAAATTTGAAAATACGAGTATGTGAAAATTTTAAATTTTGAAAATACGAGTATGTAAAAATTTGAAGTTTTGAAAATACGAGTATGTAAAAATTTGAAATTTTTGAAAATATGAGTATGTGAAAATTTTATGTTTTGAAAATACGAGTATGTGAAAACTTGAAATTTTGAACATATGAATATGTGAAAATTTTGAATTTTTGAAAATATGAATATGTGAAAATTTGAAATTTTGCATTTTTTAAAATATGAATATGTGAAAATTTTAAATTTTGAAAATATGAATATGTGAAAATTTTGTAATTTTGAAAATATGAATATGTGGAAATTTTTAATTTTGAATATATGAGTATGTGATAATTTGAAAATATGAGTATGTGAAAATTTGAATTTTTGAAAATATGAGTATGTGAAAATTTGAAATATTGAAAATAAGAGTATGTGAAAATTTGAAATTTTGAAAATTTGAAATTTTGAATTTTTTGAATTTTTGAAAATATCAGTATGTTAAAATTTGAAATTTTGAAAATATGAATGTGAAAATTTGAAATTTTGAATTTTTGAAAATATGAGTATGTGAAAATTTGAAATTTTGAAAATATGAGTATGTGAAAATTTGATATTTTGAAAATACGAGTTTGTGAAAATTTGAAATTTTGAAAATATGAACATGTGAAAATTTTGAATTTTTGAAAAAATGAGTATGTGAAATTTTGAATTTTTGAATATATGAATATGTGATAATTTGTAATATTGAATTTGTGAAAATATGAGTATGTAAAAATTTGAAATTTTGAAAATATGAATGTGAAAATTTGAAATTTTGAATTTTTGAAAATATGAGTATGTGAAAATTTGAAATTTTCAAAATATGAGTATGTGAAAATTTAAAATTTTGCATTTTTCAAAATATGAATATGTGAAAATTTTACATTTTGAAAATATGAATATATGAAAATTTTGAATTTTTGAAAATATTAGTATGTGAAAATTTGAAAATATTAGTATGTGAAAATATGAATTTTTGAAAATATGAGTATGTGAAAATTTGAAATTTTGAATTTTTGAAAATATGAATATGTGAATATTTGAAATTTTGAAAATACGAGTATGTGAAAATTTGAAATTTTGCACATATGAATATGTGAAAATTTTTAATTTTCGAAAATATGAGTATGTGAAAATTTGAATTTTTGAAAATTGGAATTTTTGAAAATATCAGTATGTTAAAATTTGAAATTTTTAATTTTTGAATATATGAATATGTGATAATTTGTAATTTTGAAAATATGAGTATGTAAAAATTTGAAATTTTGAAAATATGAATGTGAAAATTTGAAATTTTGAATTTTTGAAAATATGAGTATGTGAAAATTTGAAATTTTGAAAATATGAGTAGGTGAAAATTTGATATTTTGAAAATACGAGTTTGTGAAAATTTGAAATTTTGAAATTATGAACATGTGAAAATTTTGAATTTTTGAAAAAATGAGTATGTGAAATTTTGAATTTTTGAATATATGAATATGTGATAATTTGTAATATTGAATTTGTGAAAATATGAGTATGTAAAAATTTGAAATTTTGAAAATGTGAAAATTTGAAATTTTGAATTTTTGAAAATATGAGTATGTGAAAATTTGAAATTTTCAAAATATGAGTATGTGAAAATTTGATATTTTGAAAATACGAGTTTGTGAAAATTTGAAATTTTGAAAATATGAATATGTGAAAATTTGGAATTTTTGAAAATATGAGTATGTGAAATTTTGAATTTTTGAAAATATGAGTATGTGAAAATTTGAAATTTTGAATTTTTGAATATATGAAAGTGAAAATTTGAAATTTTGAATTTTTGAAAATATCAGTAAGTAAAAATTTGAAATTTTGAAAATACGAGTATGTGAAAATTTGAAATTTTGAATTTTGGAATATATGAATATGTGAAAATTTGAAAATATCAGTATGTGAAAATTTGAAATTTTGAAAAAATGAGTATGTAGAAATTTGAATTTTTGAATATATGAATATGTGATAATTTGTAAATTTGAATTTTTGAAAATATTAGTATGTGAAAATTTGAAATTTTGAATTTTGGAATATATGAATATGTGAAAATTTGAAAATATCAGTATGTGAAAATTTGAAATTTTGAAAAAATGAGTATGTAAAAATTTGAATTTTTGAATATATGAATATGTGATAATTTGTAAATTTAAAATTTTTGAAAATATGAGTATGTGAAAATTTTAAATTTTGAATTTTTGAAAATATGAGTATGTGAAAATTTTGAATTTTTGAAAATATTAGTATGTGAAAATTTGAAAATATTAGTATGTGAAAATTTGAAATTTTGAATTTTGAAAATATGAGTATGTGAAAATTTGAATTTTTGAAAATATAGTATGTGAAAATTCAAAATTTCAAATTTTCACATACTAATATTTTCAAATTTTCACATACTAATATTTTCAAAAATTCAAAATTTTCACATACTCATATTTTCAAAAATTCAAAATTTAAAATTTTCACATACTCATATTTTCAAAAATTTTAAATTTACAAATTATCACATATTCATATATTCAAAAATTCAAATTTTTACATACTCATTTTTTCAAAATTTCAAATTTTCACATACTGATATTTTCAAATTTTCACATATTCATATATTCCAAAATTCAAAATTTCAAATTTTCACATACTAATATTTTCAAAAATTCAAATTTACAAATTATCACATATTCATATATTCAAAAATTCAAATTTCTACATACTCATTTTTTCAAAATTTCAAATTTTCACATACTGATATTTTCAAATTTTCACATATTCATATATTCCAAAATTCAAAATTTCAAATTTTCACATACTCGTATTTTCAAAATTTCAAATTTTTACTTACTGATATTTTCAAAAATTCAAAATTTCAAATTTTCACTTTCATATATTCAAAAATTCAAAATTTCAAATTTTCACATACTCATATTTTCAAAAATTCAAAATTTCACATACTCATATTTTCAAAAATTCCAAATTTTCACATATTCATATTTTCAAAATTTCAAATTTTCACAAACTCGTATTTTCAAAATATCAAATTTTCACATACTCATATTTTGAAAATTTCAAATTTTCACATACTCATATTTTCAAAAATTCAAAATTTCAAATTTTCACATTTTCAAAATTTCAAATTTTTACATACTTATATTTTCACAAATTCAATATTACAAATTATCACATATTCATATATTCAAAAATTCAAAATTTCACATACTCATTTTTTCAAAAATTCAAAATTTTCACATGTTCATAATTTCAAAATTTCAAATTTTCACAAACTCGTATTTTCAAAATATCAAATTTTCACCTACTCATATTTTCAAAATTTCAAATTTTCACATACTCATATTTTCAAAAATTCAAAATTTCAAATTTTCACATTCATATTTTCAAAATTTCAAATTTTTACATACTCATATTTTCAAAATTACAAATTATCACATATTCATATATTCAAAAATTAAAAATTTCAAATTTTAACATACTGATATTTTCAAAAATTCCAATTTTCAAAAATTCAAATTTTCACATACTCATATTTTCGAAAATTAAAAATTTTCACATATTCATATGTGCAAAATTTCAAATTTTCACATACTCGTATTTTCAAAATTTCAAATATTCACATATTCATATTTTCAAAAATTCAAAATTTCAAATTTTCACATACTCATATTTTCAAAAATTCATATTTTCACATACTAATATTTTCAAATTTTCACATACTAATATTTTCAAAAATTCAAAATTTTCATATATTCATATTTTCAAAATGTAAAATTTTCACATATTCATATTTTGAAAAATGCAAAATTTTAAATTTTCACATACTCATATTTTGAAAATTTCAAATTTTCACATACTCATATTTTCAAAAATTCAAAATTTCAAATTTTCACATTCATATTTTCAAAATTTCAAATTTTTACATACTCATATTTTCACAAATTCAATATTACAAATTATCACATATTCATATATTCAAAAATTCAAAATTTCACATACTCATTTTTTCAAAAATTCAAAATTTTCACATGTTCATATTTTCAAAATTTCAAATTTTCAAATTTTCACATTCATATTTTCAAAATTTCAAATTTTTACATACTCATATTTTCACAAATTCAATATTACAAATTATCACATATTCATATATTCAAAAATTCAAAATTTCACATACTCATTTTTTCAAAAATTCAAAATTTTCACATGTTCATATTTTCAAAATTTCAAATTTTCACAAACTCGTATTTTCAAAATATCAAATTTTCACATACTCATATTTTCAAAATTTCAAATTTTCACATACTCATATTTTCAAAAATTCAAAATTTCAAATTTTCACATTCATATTTTCAAAATTTCAAATTTTAACATACTGATATTTTCAAAAATTCAAAAATTCAAAATTTCAAATTTTCAAAATTTCAAATTTTCACATACTCTTATTTTCAATATTTCAAATTTTCACATACTCATATTTTCAAAAATTCAAATTTTCACATACTCATATTTTCAAATTATCACATACTCATATATTCAAAATTAAAAATTTCCACATATTCATATTTTCAAAATTACAAAATTTTCACATATTCATATTTTCAAAATTTAAAATTTTCACATATTCATATTTTAAAAAATGCAAAATTTCAAATTTTCACATATTCATATTTTCAAAAATTCAAAATTTTCACATATTCATATGTTCAAAATTTCAAATTTTCACATACTCGTATTTTCAAAATTTCAAATTTTCACATACTATATTTTCAAAAATTCAAAATTTCAAATTTTCACATACTCATATTTTCAAAAATTTACAAATTTTCACATACTCATATTTTCAAAATTTCAAATTTTCACATACTCGTATTTTCAAAATATCGAATTTTCACATACTCATATTTTCAAAAATTTTAAATTTTTACATACTCGTATTTTCAAAACTTCAAATTTTTACATACTCGTATTTTCAAAATTTCAAATTTTCACATACTATATTTTCAAAAATTCAAAATTTCAAATTTTCACATACTCATATTTTCAAAAGTTTCAAATTTTCACATAATCATATGTTCAAAATTTCAAATTTTCACATACTCGTGTTTTCAAAATTTCAAATTTTCACATACTATATTTTCAAAAATTCAAATTTTCACATATTCATATATTCCAAAATTCAAAATTTCAAATTTTCACATACTCGTATTTTCAAAATTTCATATTTTCACATATTCATATGTTCAAAATTTCAAATTTTCACATACTCGTATTTTCAAAATATCAAATTTGCACATACTCATATTTTCAAAAATTCAAATTTTCACATATTCAAAAATTCAAATTTTCACATATTCATATTTTCAAAATTTCAAATTTCTACCTACTCATATTTTCAAAATTCAAAATTTCAAATTTTCACATACTAATATTTTCAAAAATTCAAATTTACAAATTATCACATATTCATATATTCAAAAATTCAAATTTTCACATACTCGTATTTTCAAAATTTCAAATTTTCACATACTATATTTTCAAAAATTCAAATTTTCACATACTCATATTTTCAAAATTCAAAATTTCAAATTTTCACATACTAATATTTTCAAATTTTCACATACTAATATTTTCAAAAATTCAAAATTTTCACATACTCATATTTTCAAAAATTCAAAATTTAAAATTTTCACATACTCATATTTTCAAAAATTTTAAATTTACAAATTATCACATATTCATATATTCAAAAATTCAAATTTTTACATACTCATTTTTTCAAAATTTCAAATTTTCACATACTGATATTTTCAAATTTTCACATATTCATATATTCCAAAATTCAAAATTTCAAATTTTCACATACTAATATTTTCAAAAATTCAAATTTACAAATTATCACATATTCATATATTCAAAAATTCAAATTTCTACATACTCATTTTTTCAAAATTTCAAATTTTCACATACTGATATTTTCAAATTTTCACATATTCATATATTCCAAAATTCAAAATTTCAAATTTTCACATACTCGTATTTTCAAAATTTCAAATTTTTACTTACTGATATTTTCAAAAATTCAAAATTTCAAATTTTCACTTTCATATATTCAAAAATTCAAAATTTCAAATTTTCACATACTCATATTTTCAAAAATTCAAAATTTCACATACTCATATTTTCAAAAATTCCAAATTTTCACATATTCATATTTTCAAAATTTCAAATTTTCACAAACTCGTATTTTCAAAATATCAAATTTTCACATACTCATATTTTGAAAATTTCAAATTTTCACATACTCGTGAATTTGTGAAAATATGAGTATGTAAAAATTTGAAATTTTGAAAATGTGAAAATTTGAAATTTTCAAAATATGAGTATGTGAAAATTTGATATTTTGAAAATACGAGTTTGTGAAAATTTGAAATTTTGAAAATATGAATATGTGAAAATTTGGAATTTTTGAAAATATGAGTATGTGAAATTTTGAATTTTTGAAAATATGAGTATGTGAAAATTTGAAATTTTGAATTTTTGAATATATGAAAGTGAAAATTTGAAATTTTGAATTTTTGAAAATATCAGTAAGTAAAAATTTGAAATTTTGAAAATACGAGTATGTGAAAATTTGAAATTTTGAATTTTGGAATATATGAATATGTGAAAATTTGAAAATATCAGTATGTGAAAATTTGAAATTTTGAAAAAATGAGTATGTAGAAATTTGAATTTTTGAATATATGAATATGTGATAATTTGTAAATTTGAATTTTTGAAAATATTAGTATGTGAAAATTTGAAATTTTGAATTTTGGAATATATGAATATGTGAAAATTTGAAAATATCAGTATGTGAAAATTTGAAATTTTGAAAAAATGAGTATGTAAAAATTTGAATTTTTGAATATATGAATATGTGATAATTTGTAAATTTAAAATTTTTGAAAATATGAGTATGTGAAAATTTTAAATTTTGAATTTTTGAAAATATGAGTATGTGAAAATTTTGAATTTTTGAAAATATTAGTATGTGAAAATTTGAAAATATTAGTATGTGAAAATTTGAAATTTTGAATTTTGAAAATATGAGTATGTGAAAATTTGAATTTTTGAAAATATAGTATGTGAAAATTTGAAATTTTGAAAATACGAGTATGTGAAAATTTGAATTTTTGAATATATGAATATGTGATAATTTGTAAATTTGAATTTTTGAAAATATTAGTATGTGAAAATTTGAAATTTTGAATTTTGAAAATATGAGTAGGTAGAAATTTGAAATTTTGAAAATATGAATATGTGAAAATTTGAATTTTTGAATATGTGAAAATTTGAATTTTTGAAAATATGAGTATGTGCAAATTTGATATTTTGAAAATACGAGTATGTGAAAATTTGAAATTTTGAACATATGAATATGTGAAAATATGAAATTTTGAAAATACGAGTATGTGAAAATTTGAAATTTTGAATTTTGGAATATATGAATATGTGAAAATTTGAATTTTTGAAAATATAGTATGTGAAAATTTGAAATTTTGAAAACACGAGTATGTGAAAATTTGAAATTTTGAACATATGATTATGTGAAAATTTGAAACTTTTGAAAATATGAGTATGTGAAAATTTGAAATTTTGAATTTTTGAAAATATAGTATGTGAAAATTTGAAATTTTGAAAATACGAGTATGTAAAAATTTGAAGTTTTGAAAATACGAGTATGTAAAAATTTAAAATTTTTGAAAATATGAGTATGTGAAAATTCGATATTTTGAAAATACGAGTATGTGAAAATTTGAAATTTTGAAAATATGAGTATGTGAAAATTTGTAAATTTTTGAAAATATGAGTATGTGAAAATTTGAAATTTTGAATTTTTGAAAATATAGTATGTGAAAATTTGAAATTTTGAAAATACGAGTATGTGAAAATTTGAAATTTTGAATTTTTGAATATATGAATATGTGATAATTTGTAAATTTGAATTTTTGAAAATATGAGTATGTAAAAATTTGAAATTTTGAAAATATGAATATGTGAAAATTTGAAATTTAGAATTTTTGAATATGTGAAAATTTGAATTTTTGAAAATATGAGTATGTGGAAATTTGAAATTTTGAAAATATGAGTATGTGAAAATTTGATATTTTGAAAATACGTGTATGTGAAAATTTGAAATTTTGAACATATGAATATGTGAAAATTTTGAATTTTTGAAAATATGAGTATGTGAAAATTTTAAATTTTGCATTTTTCAAAATATGAATATGGGAAAATTTTAAATTTTGAAAATATGAATATGTGAAAATTTTGTAATTTTGAAAATTTTAAATTTTGAAAATATGAATATGTGAAAATTTTAAATTTTGAATATATGAGTATGTGATAATTTGAAAATATGAGTATGTGAAAATTTGAAATTTTGAATTTTTGAAAATATGAGTATGTGAAAATTTGAAATTTTGAAAATACGAGTATGTGAAAATTTGAATTTTTGAATATATGAATATGTGATAATTTGTAAATTTGAATTTTTGAAAATATGAGTATGTAAAAATTTGAAATTTTGAAAATATGAATATGTGAAAATTTTGAATTTTTGAGTATGTGAAAATTTGAATTTTTGAAAATATGAGCATGTGAAAATTTGAAAATATGAGTATGTGAAAATTTGAAATTTTTGAAAATATGAGTAGGTGAAAATTTAAAATTTTGAAAATACGAGTATGTGAAAATTTGAAGTTTTGAACATATGAATATCACCGATGTTCTGGAAAACAATTCGGTTGGAAAACAGACTGAAATCGGTAATTTTTACATAAAATTTTATCGATTTCGTTCTGTTTTCAAACCGGATTGTTTTTCAGAACATGGGTGTATGTGAAAATTTTGAATTTTTGAAAATATGAGTATGTGAAAATTTGATATTTTGAAAATATGAATATGTGAAAATTTTCAATTTTTGAATATGTGATAATTTGAATTTTTGAAAATATGAGTATGTGAAAATTTTAAATTTTGAAAATATGGGTATGTAAGAATTCGAAATTTTGAAAATATGAATATGTGAAAATTTTGAATTTTTGAATATGTAAAAATTTGAAATTTTTGAAAATATGAGTATGTGAAAATTTGATATTTTGAAAATACGAGTATGTGAAAATTTGAAGTTTTGAACATATGAATATGTGAAAATTTTGAAAATATGAGTATGTGAAAATTTGATATTTTGAAAATATGAATATGTGAAAATTTTGAATTTTTGAATATGTGAAAATTTGAATTTTTGAAAATATGAGTATGTGAAAATTTGAAATTTTTGAAAATATGAGTATGTGAAAATTTGATATTTTGAAAATACGAGTATGTGAAAATTTGAAATTTTGAACATATGAATATGTGAAAATTTTCAATTTTTGAAAATATGAGTATGTGAAAATGTGAAATTTTGAAAATATGAGTATGTGAAAATTTGAAAATACGAGTATGTGAAAATTTTAAATTTTGAAAATACGAGTATGTAAAAATTTGAAGTTTTGAAAATACGAGTATGTAAAAATTTGAAATTTTTGAAAATATGAGTATGTGAAAATTTGATGTTTTGAAAATACGAGTATGTAAAAATTTGAAATTTTGAACATATGAATATGTGAAAATTTTGAATTTTTGAAAATATGAATATGTGAAAATTTGAAATTTTGCATTTTTTAAAATATGAATATGTGAAAATTTTAAATTTTGAAAATATGAATATGTGAAAATTTTGTAATTTTGAAAATATGAATATGTGGAAATTTTTTATTTTGAATATATGAGTATGTGATAATTTGAAAATATGAGTATGTGAAAATTTGAATTTTTGAAAATATGAGTATGTGAAAATTTGAAATATTGAAAATAAGAGTATGTGAAAATTTGAAATTTTGAATTTATGAATATGTGAAAATTTGAATTTTTGAAAATATGAGTATGTGAAAATTTGAAATTTTGAAAATATGAGTATGTGAAAATTTGAAATTTTTGAAAATGTGAGTGTGAAAATTTTGAATTTTTGAAAATATGAGTATGCGAAAATTTGAAATTTTGCATTTTTCAAAATATGAATATGTGAAAATTTGAAATTTTGAAAATATGAATATGTGAAAATTTGAAATTTTGAAAATACGAGTATGTAAAAATTTGAAGTTTTGAAAATACGAGTATGTAAAAATTTGAAATTTTTGAAAATATGAGTATGTGAAAATTTGATGTTTTGAAAATACGAGTATGTGAAAATTTGAAATTTTGAACATATGAATATGTGAAAATTTTGAATTTTTGAAAATATGAATATGTGAAAATTTGAAATTTTGCATTTTTCAAAATATGAATATGTGAAAATTTTAAATTTTGAAAATATTAATATGTGGAAATTTTGAATATATGAGTATGTGATAATTTGAAAATATGAGTATGTGAAAATTTGAATTTTTGAAAATATGAGTATTTGAAAATTTGAAATTTTGAAAATACGAGTATGTGAAAATTTAAAATTTTGAATTTATGAATATGTGAAAATTTGAATTTTTGAAAATATGAGTGTGTGAAAATTTGAAAATATGAGTATGTGAAAATTTGAAATTTTTGAAAATGTGAGTGTGAAAATTTTCAATTTTTGAAAATATGAGTATGTGAAAATTTGAAATTTTGCATTTTTCAAAATATGAATATGTGAAAATTTTGTAATTTTGAAAATTTTAAATTTTGAAAATATGAATATGTGAAAATTTTAAATTTTAAATATATGAGTATGTGATAATTTGAAAATATGAGTATGTGAAAATTTGAAATTTTGAATTTTTGAAAATATGAGTATGTGAAAATTTGAAATTTTGAAAATACGAGTATGTGAAAATTTGAATTTTTGAATATATGAATATGTGATAATTTGTAAATTTGAATTTTTGAAAATATGAGTATGTAAAAATTTGAAATTTTGAAAATATGAATATGTGAAAATTTTGAATTTTTGAATATGTGAAAATTTGAATTTTTGAAAATATGAGTATGTGAAAATTTGAAAATATGAGTATGTGAAAATTTGAAATTTTTGAAAATATGAGTAGGTGAAAATTTAAAATTTTGAAAATACGAGTATGTGAAAATTTGAAGTTTTGAACATATGAATATCAGCGATGTTCTGGAAAACAATTCGGTTGGAAAACAGACTGAAATCGGTAATTTTTACATACAATTTTATCGATTTCGGTCTGTTTTCAAACCGAATTGTTTTTCAGAACATGGGTGTATGTGAAAATTTGATATTTTGAAAATATGAATATGTGAAAATTTTGAATTTTTGAATATGTGACAATTTGAATTTTTGAAAATATGAGTATGTGAAAATTTTAAATTTTGAAAATATGAGTATGTAAGAATTCGAAATTTTGAAAATATGAATATGTGAAAATTTTGAATTTTTGAATATGTAAAAATTTGAAATTTTTGAAAATATGAGTATGTGAAAATTTGATATTTTGAAAATACGAGTATGTGAAAATTTGAAGTTTTGAACATATGAATATGTGAAAATTTTGAATTTTTGAAAATATGAGTATGTGAAAATTTGTCATTTTGAAAATATGAATATGTGAAAATTTTGAATTTTTGAATATGTGAAAATTTGAATTTTTGAAAATATGAGTATGTGAAAATTTGAAATTTTTGAAAATATGAGTATGTGAAAATTTGATATTTTGAAAATACGAGTATGTGAAAATTTGAAATTTTGAACATATGAATATGTGAAAATTTTCAATTTTTGAAAATATGAGTATGTGAAAATGTGAAATTTTGAAAATATGAGTATGTGAAAATTTGCAAATACGAGTATGTGAAAATTTGAAATTTTGAAAATACGAGTATGTAAAAATTTGAAGTTTTGAAAATACGAGTATGTAAAAATTTGAAATTTTTGAAAATATGAGTATGTGAAAATTTGATGTTTTGAAAATACGAGTATGTGAAAATTTGAAATTTTGAACATATGAATATGTGAAAGTTTTGAATTTTTGAAAATATGAATATGTGAAAATTTGAAATTTTGTATTTTTTAAAATATAAATATGTGAAAATTTTAAATTTTGAAAATATGAATATGTGAAAATTTTGTAATTTTGAAAATTTTAAATTTTGAAAATATGAATATGTGGAAATTTTAAATTTTGAATATATGAGTATGTGATAATTTGAAAATATGAGTATGTGAAAATTTGAATTTTTGAAAATATGAGTATGTGAAAATTTGAAATATTGAAAATAAGAGTATGTGAAAATTTGAAATTTTGAATTTATGAATATGTGAAAATTTGAAATTTTGAAAATACGAGTAGGTAAAAATTTGAAGTTTTGAAAATACGAGTATGTAAAAATTTGAAATTTTTGAAAATATGAGTATGTGAAAATTTGATGTTTTGAAAATACGAGTATGTGAAAATTTGAAATTTTGAAAATATGAGTATGTGAAAATTTGAAATTTTTGAAAATGTGAGTGTGAAAATTTTGAATTTTTGAAAATATGAGTATGCGAAAATTTGAAATTTTGCATTTTTCAAAATATGAATATGTGAAAATTTGAAATTTTGAAAATATGAATATGTGAAAATTTGAAATTTTGAAAATACGAGTAGGTAAAAATTTGAAGTTTTGAAAATACGAGTATGTAAAAATTTGAAATTTTTGAAAATATGAGTATGTGAAAATTTGATGTTTTGAAAATACGAGTATGTGAAAATTTGAAATTTTGAACATATGAATATGTGAAAATTTTGAATTTTTGAAAATATGAATATGTGAAAATTTTAAATTTTGCATTTTTTCAAAATATGAATATGTGAAAATTTTAAATTTTGAAAATATGAATATGTGAAAATTTTGTAATTTTGAAAATTTTAAATTTTGAAAATATGAATATGTGGAGATTTTAAATTTTGAATATATGAGTATGTGATAATTTGAAAATATGAGTATGTGAAAATTTGAATTTTTGAAAATATGAGTATGTGAAAATTTGAAATTTTGAAAATACGAGTATGTGAAAATTTGAAATTTTGAATTTATGAATATGTGAAAATTTGAATTTTTGAAAATATGAGTATGTGAAAATTTGAAATTTTGAAAATATGAGTATGTGAAAATTTGAAATTTTTGGAAATGTGAGTGTGAAAATTTTGAATTTTTGAAAATATGAGTATGTGAAAATTTAATATTTTGAAAATATGAATATGTGAAAATTTTGAATTTTTGAATATGTGACAATTTGAATTTTTGAAAATATGGGTATGTGAAAATTTGAAATTTTGAAAATATGAGTATGTAAGAATTCGAAATTTTGAAAATATGAATATGTGAAAATTTTGAATTTTTGAATATGTGAAAATTTGAAATTTTTGAAAATATGAGTATGTGAAAATTTGATATTTTGAAAAAACGAGTATGTGAAAATTTGAATTTTTGAAAATATGAGTATGTGAAAATTTGATATTTTGAATTTTTGAATATGTGAAAATTTTGAATTTTTGAATATGTGAAAATTTGAATTTTTGAAAATATAAGTATGTGAAAATGTGAAATTTTTGAAAATATGAGTATGTGAAAATTTGATATTTTGAAAATACGAGTATGTGAAAATTTGAAATTTTGAACATATGAATATGTGAAAATTTTCAATTTTTGAAAATATGAGTATGTGAAAATGTGAAATTTTGAAAATATGAGTATGTGAAAATTTGAAAATACGAGTATGTGAAAATTTGAAATTTTGAAAATACGAGTATGTAAAAATTTGAAGTTTTGAAAATACGAGTATGTAAAAATTTGAAATTTTTGAAAATACGAGTATGTGAAAATTTGATGTTTTGAAAATTCGAGTATGTGAAAATTTGAAATTTTGAACATATGAATATGTGAAAATTTTGAATTTTTGAAAATATGAGTATGTGAAAATTTGAAATTTTGCATTTTTCAAAATATGAATATGTGAAAATTTTAAATTTTGAAAATATGAATATGTGAAAATTTTGTAATTTTGAAAATATGAATATGTGGAAATTTTAAATTTTGAATATATGAGTATGTGATAATTTGAAAATATGAGTATGTGAAAATTTGAAAATATGAGTATGTGAAAATTTGAAATTTTGAAATTTTGAAAATACGAGTATGTGAAAATTTGAAATTTTTAATTTATGAATATGTGAAAATTTGAATTTTTGAAAATATGAGTATGTGAAAATTTGATATTTTGAAAATACGAGTATGTGAAAATTTGAAATTTTGAACATATGAATATGTGAAAATTTTGAATTTTTGAAAATATGAGTATGTGAAAATTTGATATTTTGAATTTTTGAATATGTGAAAATTTGAATTTTTGAAAATATGAGTATGTCAAAATTTGAAATTTGGAAAATATAAGTATGTGAAGATTTGAAATTTTTGAAAATATGAGTATGTGAAAATTTGATATTTGGAAAATACGAGTATGTGAAAATTTGAAATTTTGAACATACGAATATGTGAAAATTTGAAAGTTTTGAAAATATGAGTAAGTTAAAATTTGAAATTTTGAACATATGAATATGTGAAAATTTTGAATTTTTGAAAATATGAGTATGTGAAAATTTGAAAATATGAGTATGTGAAAATTTGAATTTTTGAAAATATGAGTATGTGAAAATTTGAAATTTTGAATTTTTGAAAATATAAGTATGTGAAAATTTGAAATTTTGAATTTTTGAATATATTAATATGTGATAATTTGTACTTTTGAATTTTTGAAAATATGAGTATGTAAAAATTTGAAATTTTGAAAATATGAATATGTGAAAATTTGAAATTTTGAATTTTTGAAAATATGAGTATGTGAAAATTTGATATTTTGAAAATACGGGTATGTGAAAATTTGAAATTTTGAACATATGAATATGTGAAAATTTGAAATTTTTGAAAATATGAGTATGTGAAAATTTGAAATTTTGAATTTTTGAAAATATAGTATGTGAAAATTTGACATTTTGAAAATACGAGTATGTGAAAATTTGAAATTTTAAACATATGAATATGTGAAAATTTGAAATTTTTGAAAATATGAGTATGTGAAAATTTGAAATTTGAAGTTTTGAAAATACGAGTGATAATTTGAAAATATGAGTAAGTGAAAATTTGAAATTTTGAAAATATGATTATGTGAAAATTTGAAATTTTGAAAATACGTGTATGTGAAAATTGGAAATTTTGAACATATGAATATGTGAAAATTTTGAATTTTTGAAAATATGAGTATGTGAAAATTTGAATTTTTGAAAATTTGAAATTTTGAATTTTTGAATTTTTGAAAATATCAGTAGGTTAAAATTTGAAATTTTGAATTTTTGAATATATGAATATGTGATAATTTGTAATATTGAATTTTGAAAATATGAGTATGTAAAAATTTGAAAATTTGAAAATATGAATGTGAAAATTTGAAATTTTGAATTTTTGAAAATATGAGTTTGTGTAAATATGAAATTTTGAAAATATGAGTATGTGAAAATTTGATATTTTGAAAATACGAGTTTGTGAAAATTTGAAATTTTGAAAATATAAATATGTGAAAATTTTGAATTTTTGAAAATATGAGTATGTGAAATTTTGAATTTGATCGATTTCGGTCTGTTTTCAAACCGAATTGTTTTTCAGAACATGGGTGTATGTGAAAATTTTGAATTTTTAAAAATATGAGTATGTGAAAATTTGATATTTTGAAAATATGAATATGTGAAAATTTTGAATTTTTGAACATGTGACAATTTGAATTTTTGAAAATATGAGTATGTGAAAATTTTAATTTTGAAAATATGAGTATGTAAGAATTCGAAATTTTGAAAATATGAATATGTGAAAATTTTGAATTTTTGAATATGTGAAAATTTTAAATTTTTGAAAATATGAGTATGTGAAAATTTGAAGTTTTAAACATATGAATATGTGAAAATTTTGAATTTTTGAAAATATGAGTATGTGAAAATTTGATATTTTGAAAATATGAATATGTGAAAATTTTGAATTTTTGAATTGTGAAAATTTGAATTTTTGAAAATATGAGTATGTGAAAATTTAAAATTTTTGAAAATATGAGTATGTGAAAATTTGATATTTTGAAAATACGAGTATGTGAAAATTTGAAATTTTGAACATACGAATATGTGAAAATTTTCAATTTTTGAAAATATGAGTATGTGAAAATGTGAAATTTTGAAAATATGAGTATGTGAAAATTTGAAAATACGAGTATGTGAAAATTTAAAATTTTGAAAATACGAGTATGTAAAAATTTGAAGTTTTGAAAATACGAGTATGTAAAAATTTGAAATTTTTGAAAATACGAGTATGTGAAAATTTGATGTTTTGAAAATACGAGTATGTGAAAATTTTGAATTTTTGAAAATATGAGTATGTGAAAATTTGAAATTTTGCATTTTTCAAAATATGAATATGTGAAAATTTTAAATTTTGAAAATATGAATATGTGAAAATTTTGTAATTTTGAAAATATGAATATGTGGAAATTTTAAATTTTGAATATA
Source organism: Muscina levida (assembly GCA_964034835.1). Classification (NCBI taxonomy): domain Eukaryota; kingdom Metazoa; phylum Arthropoda; class Insecta; order Diptera; family Muscidae; genus Muscina; species Muscina levida. Next base: position 5,532 of record CAXIUB010000217.1, on the reverse strand, counting down.
TGAGTATGTGATAATTTGAAAATATGAGTATGTGAAAATTTGAAAATATGAGTATGTGAAAATTTGAAATTTTGAATTTATGAATATGTGAAAATTTGAATTTTTGAAAATATGAGTATGTGAAAATTTGAAATTTTGAATATATGAGTATGTGAAAATTTGAAATTTTTGAAAATATGAGTATGTGAAAATTTGATATTTTGAAAATACGAGTATGTGAAAATTTGAAATTTTAAACGTATGAATATGTGAAAATTTTGAATTTTTGAAAATATGAGTATGTGAAAATTTGAAATTTTGAATTTTTGAATATGTGAAAATTTGAATTTTTGAAAATATGAGTATGTGAAAATTTGAAATTTTGAAAATATGAGTATGTGAAAATTTGAAATTTTTGAAAATATGAGTATGTGAAAATTTGATATTTGGAAAATACGAGTATGTGAAAATTTGAAATTTTGAGCATACGAATATGTGAAAATTTGAAATTTTTGAAAATATGAGTAAGTGAAAATTTGAAATTTTGAATTTTTGAAAATATAGTATGTGAAAATTTGAAATTTTGAAAATACGAGTATGTGAAAATTTGAATTTTTGAATATATGAATATGTGAAAATTTTGAATTTTTGAAAATATGAGTATGTGAAAATTTGAAAATTTGAGTATGTGAAAATTTGAATTTTTGAAAATATGAGTATGTGAAAATTTGAAATTTTGAATTTTTGAAAATATAAGTATGTGAAAATTTGAAATTTTTGAATATATTAATATGTGATAATTTGTACTTTTGAATTTTTGAAAATATGAGTATGTAAAAATTTGAAATTTTGAAAATATGAATATGTGAAAATTTGAAAATTTGAAATTTTGAAAATACGTGTATGTGAAAATTGGAAATTTTGAACATATGAATATGTGAAAATTTTGAATTTTTGAAAATATGAGTATGTGAAAATTTGAATTTTTGAAAATTTGAAATTTTGAATTTTTGAATTTTTGAAAATATCAGTAGGTTAAAATTTGAAATTTTGAATTTTTGAATATATGAATATGTGATAATTTGTAATATTGAATTTTTGAAAATATGAGTATGTAAAAATTTGAAAATTTGAAAATATGAATGTGAAAATTTGAAATTTTGAATTTTTGAAAATATGAGTTTGTGTAAATATGAAATTTTGAAAATATGAGTATGTGAAAATTTGATATTTTGAAAATACGAGTTTGTGAAAATTTGAAATTTTGAAAATATAAATATGTGAAAATTTTGAATTTTTGAAAATATGAGTATGTGAAATTTTGAATTTGATCGATTTCGGTCTGTTTTCAAACCGAATTGTTTTTCAGAACATGGGTGTATGTGAAAATTTTGAATTTTTAAAAATATGAGTATGTGAAAATTTGATATTTTGAAAATATGAATATGTGAAAATTTTGAATTTTTGAACATGTGACAATTTGAATTTTTGAAAATATGAGTATGTGAAAATTTTAATTTTGAAAATATGAGTATGTAAGAATTCGAAATTTTGAAAATATGAATATGTGAAAATTTTGAATTTTTGAATATGTGAAAATTTTAAATTTTTGAAAATATGAGTATGTGAAAATTTGAAGTTTTAAACATATGAATATGTGAAAATTTTGAATTTTTGAAAATATGAGTATGTGAAAATTTGATATTTTGAAAATATGAATATGTGAAAATTTTGAATTTTTGAATATGTGAAAATTTGAATTTTTGAAAATATGAGTATGTGAAAATTTAAAATTTTTGAAAATATGAGTATGTGAAAATTTGATATTTTGAAAATACGAGTATGTGAAAATTTGAAATTTTGAACATACGAATATGTGAAAATTTTCAATTTTTGAAAATATGAGTATGTGAAAATGTGAAATTTTGAAAATATGAGTATGTGAAAATTTGAAAATACGAGTATGTGAAAATTTAAAATTTTGAAAATACGAGTATGTAAAAATTTGAAGTTTTGAAAATACGAGTATGTAAAAATTTGAAATTTTTGAAAATACGAGTATGTGAAAATTTGATGTTTTGAAAATACGAGTATGTGAAAATTTTGAATTTTTGAAAATATGAGTATGTGAAAATTTGAAATTTTGCATTTTTCAAAATATGAATATGTGAAAATTTTAAATTTTGAAAATATGAATATGTGAAAATTTTGTAATTTTGAAAATATGAATATGTGGAAATTTTAAATTTTGAATATATGAGTATGTGATAATTTGAAAATATGAGTATGTGAAAATTTGAAAATATGAGTATGTGAAAATTTGAAATTTTGAATTTATGAATATGTGAAAATTTGAATTTTTGAAAATATGAGTATGTGAAAATTTGAAATTTTGAATATATGAGTATGTGAAAATTTGAAATTTTTGAAAATATGAGTATGTGAAAATTTGATATTTTGAAAATACGAGTATGTGAAAATTTGAAATTTTAAACGTATGAATATGTGAAAATTTTGAATTTTTGAAAATATGAGTATGTGAAAATTTGAAATTTTGAATTTTTGAATATGTGAAAATTTGAATTTTTGAAAATATGAGTATGTGAAAATTTGAAATTTTGAAAATATGAGTATGTGAAAATTTGAAATTTTTGAAAATATGAGTATGTGAAAATTTGATATTTGGAAAATACGAGTATGTGAAAATTTGAAATTTTGAGCATACGAATATGTGAAAATTTGAAATTTTTGAAAATATGAGTAAGTGAAAATTTGAAATTTTGAATTTTTGAAAATATAGTATGTGAAAATTTGAAATTTTGAAAATACGAGTATGTGAAAATTTGAATTTTTGAATATATGAATATGTGAAAATTTTGAATTTTTGAAAATATGAGTATGTGAAAATTTGAAAATTTGAGTATGTGAAAATTTGAATTTTTGAAAATATGAGTATGTGAAAATTTGAAATTTTGAATTTTTGAAAATATAAGTATGTGAAAATTTGAAATTTTTGAATATATTAATATGTGATAATTTGTACTTTTGAATTTTTGAAAATATGAGTATGTAAAAATTTGAAATTTTGAAAATATGAATATGTGAAAATTTGAAATTTTGAATTTTTGAAAATATGAGTATGTGAAAATTTGATATTTTGAAAATACGGGTATGTGAAAATTTGAAATTTTGCACATATGAATATGTGAAAATTTTGAATTTTTGAAAATATGAGTATGTGAAAATTTGAAATTTTGAATTTTTGAATATGTGAAAATTTGAATTTTTGAAAATATGAGTATGTCAAAATTTGAAATTTTGAAAATATAAGTATGTGAAAATTTGAAATTTTTGAAAATATGAGTATGTGAAAATTTGATATTTGGAAAATACGAGTATGTGAAAATTTGAAATTTTGAACATACGAATATGTGAAAATTTGAAAGTTTTGAAAATATGAGTAAGTTAAAATTTGAAATTTTGAACATATGAATATGTGAAAATTTTGAATTTTTGAAAATATGAGTATGTGAAAATTTGAAAATATGAGTATGTGAAAATTTGAATTTTTGAATTTTTGAAAATATAAGTATGTGAAAATTTGAAATTTTGAATTTTTGAATATATTAATATGTGATAATTTGTACTTTTAAATTTTTGAAAATATGAGTATGTAAAAATTTGAAATTTTGAAAATATGAATATGTGAAAATTTGAAATTTTGAATTTTTGAAAATATGAGTATGTGAAAATTTGATATTTTGAAAATACGGGTATGTGAAAATTTGAAATTTTGAACATATGAATATGTGAAAATTTAAAATTTTTGAAAATATGAGTATGTGAAAATTTGAAATTTTGAATTTTTGAAAATATAGTATGTGAAAATTTGAAATTTTGAAAATACGAGTATGTGAAAATTTGAAATTTTAAACATATGAATATGTGAAAATTTGAAATTTTGAAAATATGAATATGTGAAAATTTTGTAATTTTGAAAATATGAATATGTGGAAATTTTAAATTTTGAATATATGAGTATGTGATAATTTGAAAATATGAGTATGTGAAAATTTGAAAATATGAGTATGTAAAAATTTGAAATTTTGAAAATACGAGTATGTGAAAATTTGAAATTTTGAATTTATGAATATGTGAAAATTTGAATTTTTGAAAATATGAGTATGTGAAAATTTGATATTTTGAAAATACGAGTATGTGAAAATTTGAAATTTTGAACATATGAATATGTGAAAATTTTGAATTTTTGAAAATATGAGTATGTGAAAATTTGAAATTTTGAATTTTTGAATATGAAAATATGAATGTGAAAATTTGAAATTTTGAATTTTTGAAAATATGAGTATGTGTAAATATGAAATTTTGAAAATATGAGTATGTGAAAATTTGATATTTTGAAAATACGAGTTTGTGAAAATTTGAAATTTTGAAAATATAAATATGTGAAAATTTTGAATTTTTGAAAATATGAGTATGTGAAATTTTGAATTTGATCGATTTCGGTCTGTTTTCAAACCGAATTGTTTTTCAGAACATGGGTGTATGTGAAAATTTTGAATTTTTAAAAATATGAGTATGTGAAAATTTGATATTTTGAAAATATGAATATGTGAAAATTTTGAATTTTTGAACATGTGACAATTTGAATTTTTGAAAATATGAGTATGTGAAAATTTTAATTTTGAAAATATGAGTATGTAAGAATTCGAAATTTTGAAAATATGAATATGTGAAAATTTTGAATTTTTGAATATGTGAAAATTTTAAATTTTTGAAAATATGAGTATGTGAAAATTTGAAGTTTTGAACATATGAATATGTGAAAATTTTGAATTTTTGAAAATATGAGTATGTGAAAATTTGATATTTTGAAAATATGAATATGTGAAAATTTTGAATTTTTGAATATGTGAAAATTTGAATTTTTGAAAATATGAGTATGTGAAAATTTAAAATTTTTGAAAATATGAGTATGTGAAAATTTGATATTTTGAAAATACGAGTATGTGAAAATTTGAAATTTTGAACATACGAATATGTGAAAATTTTCAATTTTTGAAAATATGAGTATGTGAAAATGTGAAATTTTGAAAATATGAGTATGTGAAAATTTGAAAATACGAGTATGTGAAAATTTAAAATTTTGAAAATACGAGTATGTAAAAATTTGAAGTTTTGAAAATACGAGTATGTAAAAATTTGAAATTTTTGAAAATACGAGTATGTGAAAATTTGATGTTTTGAAAATACGAGTATGTGAAAATTTTGAATTTTTGAAAATATGAGTATGTGAAAATTTGAAATTTTGCATTTTTCAAAATATGAATATGTGAAAATTTTAAATTTTGAAAATATGAATATGTGAAAATTTTGTAATTTTGAAAATATGAATATGTGGAAATTTTAAATTTTGAATATATGAGTATGTGATAATTTGAAAATATGAGTATGTGAAAATTTGAAAATATGAGTATGTGAAAATTTGAAATTTTGAAAATACGAGTATGTGAAAATTTGAAATTTTGAATTTAT